>NW_006499159.1:7138972-7149381 GCF_000471905.2 Amborella trichopoda
CCGAATTAACCAAACACTCATATTCCGAATATGTACAGATATTCCTTACCACCAGCAATATATTCATGTGACCACACACAAAAGTATTTTTGGGAACCTTTGACCATTGAATTATTGGATTTTTTGTTTTCTTTGAACAGAAACAGTTTGCCATTTAACTTGACACCCCTCTTCTTGTGAAGGCCTGCCCCAAAGACGTAACTGCCCGCCTTCTTTATGTCCCCTTTTCTCTCCATATTTTATGGTACTGCTCGTAATGGCCATGGATTTATTGTAGTCCTTAAGGTCACCCTCTCTCTCTCATTTATTGTAGTCCTCAAGGCAACTCTGTCGTTCTCTTATTTATTGTAGTCCTTAAGGTCACTCTCTCTCTTTCTCTATAGCTTTTCAGATTACTTTCAACCGTATCTTTTTGGGTTTAGACTTTTTCAATCTTTTCACTTGAACTAAATCGCACGTTCTAATAGGTGTTGTACTTGTCGGCACTATGAATTATCAGCCCACCTAAGTCTACTCCCTTTCATTTTACTGTCTATTGGTGCCGCCTAAATTTTCTCGAATAGATTCATTTCAAATTCTATCCATTCTTATCTTGTCACTCATCTATTTCAACATTCTCATCTCCGCTACCTCAAACTCAAGATGTTATGGGAGAGAGAGTAGCTGGAGTTTGAACACTAATTGTGGAAACGATCAGTTGGATCTTCAGGTGCATAGTGTGACTGGTAGAAGCAGTAGTTGTCATGCTCAAATTGCTTGATCAACAAGCACAGAAAGCAGCAATGGATCAGCAAGCCTCAGGAATATATAAATTTTAGGTCTTCACCGAAGACATAAATACAGTCAAGACATCCGAGAAAAACAAAATGACACTTGGAAGAGCCAATAAATTCAGCAGCTCGCAGATTGGAATAGACATGATCGAGTAACAAAACAAACAAACTCAATCATACAAAATTTTTTCAAAGCTGATTTATTGTAGTCCTTAAGGTCTCTCTCTCTTAGTTGCCAAGTTTTATTGTACCTATCTGGTTGGCTGTAATAATATTGTAGTCCTAAGGTCTCTCTCTTGCTCTTTAATTGTTTTGTTGTAGTGCTCTTGTAGCATTATTGTAGTCTTCTCTAGGAGTTCAAGTGGGTCACACTGGCTGAAAAGAGAAACACTTCTCAATTGTTTCCAATTTCTGTTACCCTCTGTCAGCCCACTTTCCCTGATAAGATCTCCATTCTCCAATCCAATTTCTCTCTCTCTCTCTCTCTTTTCTCCTTGATTCTACCTCAAATAAAGCAGATACTCTTTCCCCTAACTATCTCTCCCTTCAGTGGTTACTGTAAGACTGTAGCAAAGCCCACTTTCTCTTTCACATTTTGTGAGATCAACCCATCTTCCAGCTCTTGTTTCTCTCATGTGTAAATGAGTATCCCCCATCTGTTCAGGTGCCCAATTAGTCTTGACCTTCTCACTGATCCAGTCATCTTAAGCACAGGCCAAACCTATGACAGAGCAAGCATTGAGAAATGGCTCTCTTATGGAAACCAGACTTGCCCTGTAACAATGCAGAAACTCCATGACTTCTCCATGATCCCCAACCATACGCTTCGCCAACTTATTGATCGATGGCTTCTTTGTGAACTCAAGAACCCGGGTTCAATTGCTCGTGACAGTTCGTTGGAATCACTGAAACAAATCCTCGAATCTCAACAGCCTCCGACGCTGGAATTGATGCAAAAGATCAGATCTTTATCTGCTGAATCAGATGAAAACAGGGTCTCCATGGTTCAAATGGGGTACCTCCCTTTGCTCCTTAAAATCATGTTTACAGATCATTCCATGAAGTACTTTCTCTCTATAGAAAACTCATGCATTGCAGAGGAAGCACTTGATGCCGTCCTGAACCTCTTACCGAACAGTCAATTGGGTCCTCTACTTTTACTAAGAGAAGCCTCTGCCATGAATGCTTTGCTTGTTTTGTTAAAGGGTGGCACCATGAAGATCAAAATTAGCATATGCCAACTAATGGTCGCCATATCTTCATCTCATGACCTCAAAGAGCTTTGTTATGAAATTGGGCAAAACCAAGTCATATTGCAGGGTCTAATCAGCGTTATGCAACACAGCCATCATGTGGGTGCACTCAATGCTGGAATTAGGGCCCTCTCTAGCCTTGCTCTCTCTCTTACAACTGTTGAAATCACCATCGAAGCTGGCATAATTGATAGTTTAGTAGAATGCGTGATGCAAGCCGATAAGAGCAATGTGTCCCTAGCTTTGGCCGCAATCGAACACCTCTCTAGAATTGAGAGTGGGAAGAAGGTTTTGAGAGAAAATCCTCTGGCGATTCGGGTTCTCGTGAAGTTGGTTTTCAGGGTCTCGGATCACGAAGGGAGTGAGAATGCAATTGGGTGTCTTCTGGTCATATGTGAAGAGTCCTTGAGTGCACAAGAGGTAGCCATTAACGAAGGGATTCTAACACAGCTCTTGCTTCTTTTGCAGAGCCAGTGCAACAGTAGGGCAAAAACTAAGGCGAGGGTCCTGCTCAAACTGCTCAGATCCAAGCGGGTTGTGGAGCCTTGCATGTTTGGAAGTTCGCACCCAAGATTGATTCCATGGAGTTAGTACTGATTTTTTTTTCCATGTTTTTTTTCACTTTGCCCTGTGCAGTTGAAATGTGTATCTAGTATTAAACAATGCATCCGGGTTTGTAATGCATTGCCTTTGTCAATTACAAATATGGTGCCACGATATTTGGAAACTGGGTATCCCCTTTCCTTTTTGGATATCTCACCAGATCCAGGTCCGGTTCTATGTTTTGGATCTGGCGGGTCGGGTCCGGGTTCAAATGGCTAGGATCTGACCCTGAATAAAACATACAAAATACATACTATACATATATAAAATAATATTTTTTAAAAAAATTGAATCCCGGATCTGGGTCCAAAAGACTTGGATGCAACCGGATCCAGGTCCATAAAAAACCTAGTCGGCTGTGTCCCGGACCAACCAGACCCGTTGCCACCCCTGTCACCAGGGATACTATACTAGGGCCCTTCATGAAAACATAGACACGCGTGTTTCTAATATTTTTGTGTATATGGATGGACACACTGAAGACAAAACACTTTGATACCTTTTGTAACATAGACACTTGTTTTCAAAAAAATTTCTTAAAATCTCACTACTTAAAATCATATATTTTGTTTTAAAATAATGTATAAATATATAGTATTTGGAAAAATCAATTTTAAAATGAGCAAATTGATATTTTTGACATGCATTAGATTTGACAACTCTATGTGCGACCATGTGATATGCTTTTTTGGGGAATGTTGAACTGGGTGCCATCTGGCATCATTGGTATGGTGGTGGTGGCACCCACCTGACCAGGGCCCATAGTTTTCCCATTACCTACTCTTTGATCCCTTCACTTTACCTTTATTTTCTTTTGATTAAGCGTTTACTAATGTCTTTGCTCTTCCCTCCTCTTCTTTTCATCTTGTGTGGTTCACTTTGGTGTTTTCATTCTTTCTAAGTTTTGGACTTAATTTTCATTTTTTTTTTTTACGTGTTTTGCTTTTTCTTTTACTTTTCACCTGTTTATTATGGATAAGGTTTTCAAAAAGCCTAGACTTTATTAAAACAAAATAATCCCTAACTTCAATTTCTCATCCACTAGAAAGTACTTTCGGCAATGGAAATCTCCATCGTGGCTCTAAAATCAATTTTCAACACCAAACAATAAAATTTGAAACTAAAAAAATGGTACAGATCTATGGACACATATTTTTAGGATGATATGGATGATCTAGATAATTTGTTACAATATATGTTATATTTAGAGCTTGAAATCTTTTTTATTTTTCACAACCATAATGTTCAAACCAAGATGATTGATGTAAAGATTTTCTAATGCTTGAATTGCAATTTTCGATGAGTTATGAGATGAGGCTTTACTTGTTTTACCATTTATTATTTCCCAATTTTTCTTTGTATTTCTCTCTCTCTCTATCTCTCTTATTCGTCCTTTCTTTAATGTAATTTTTTGTTTTCATCTATTAATCTGTTTTACCTTTTTCTATTTTATCTTTTAAATTATTGTGCATCCTCATCTCCTCTTGGGGTTTAGTTATTTAAGTTTTTTCCCAGCATTATTTTTAGGAGCTTGTTTTTGGTCGGGATCTCTCTCTCTTCATGTTTTTTTTTTTAAATTATTTTTAATAAATTTTATGAGTTTCATTCTTCCTTTTTTTATTTAACTTTCTTCTCATTTTATTTACTTTTCCTTTCTTATTGGGATTTTTATTTAGGATGTCTTAAGTATGTTTCATTTCCAGTTTTATGCTTATTATTAAAAGATTTCTTTTCACTATTTCACAATGTTCATTATTTTGGGTATCACATTTTGGACTTTTAACCTACAGCTTTAGATTACCATTTTTCTCATAATCTTTAGGGTTCATGTTTATCAAGGGATATCTCAAGGTCTATTAGTTAGCCTTGTTGTACTTAGTATTTATCTTTGTATCAGTTTTCTTTTTCTTTTTTTTATATTGAATTTGCACATTTTACTACTTACCAAGTGTTCATGAGTTGTTTTTGTGTGGAGGATCCTTTTTCTTATAAAATTTGTGCAATATTTTCATCGATTCTTTTTAAGGGGTTGTATACAATGAGGCTATTTACCTTTAAGATAGGGAGCTCATAATTACTTATTACCATGAAATCTGACAGAGAGTCTCAACTTCTAGTTCCTTTTGTTTACTTTTCTATTTTATTTAATTATTTTATTTAATTCCAAATACACCCATTGATTTCCTAGTGTTCGACCATTTCCACCATATTTGTGGTCACAACTCTCATTATCAGTCTTGATGAAGTGGCGTAATTGACTTCTTCCATGCTTAGCATCAGACTCAAGTTAAGTACGTGCATTGGTCATGTCGGAAACTCAAGTTAAGTACGTGCATTGGTCAATGGCTTGATGTCGAAACCTTCCTTGGTGGTCCTCACAGAAATCTGAAAAGATAGGTAGGTCTTGATTGGTTTGTGGTCTTCTAAACGATTTAGTTATTTCATGTTGCAGCCCACCCCAATTAGTTGGAAAAAAGCTTTGATGATGATGAACTATCTCGCGTGACAGTTAATTTTTCTAACACCAACAAACCTCTAAGAGGCAAGACCTCCAACCTTGGACAAAATTGTGGAAGGCGAGGCAGGTGGGGCATGGGATACGAGCGACTTAAGCTCGACCACCACATGCACGTAAGTAGGATAGTGGGCTAGATGTGGCATTGGATGAGTTGGAGTTAAATAGGCGGCTTGACTGTGACATTCCCGTTCAAATTCAAATAAACTGGCGACTAGAGACCATGAGTGGGCTGGAGAGTTGGCTCTGTGATGGTCATAGGCCGACAAATAGGTGTAATATTAGGCTAGGCAAGCAGTGCAATAGTAAAGGCTGACTACCATGGGAACCAGAGTCCATAAGCCCCATACCCAGATCCTTGGGAGGCATTTGGTTCAGTGTGCTTATAAGTTTATAGTGCAATATAAATGTGCTATGGCCCTTGACCCCTTTATTGTCCCTTGGTTTGTGTGTTGCTGAACTTGGTCTCCTAAGCAACTAGACTTAGGAGCCAAGACTTAATGGTTAGGCTAGCAAAAATGTCCCCATGACAGTGGTTATCAGAGCGAGGGCTCTCCAATTTCCAAACGGATAACTAGTACTACTATTATTGAACATGTGGCTCAGGTCGAGGAGTAAATAGACCATCTTCATTGGTTGGCTACTCATGTTGCCGCTATCGAATAGGATGCTAAGGCTCTCAACACAAGGCCATATGGATTGGTGCAAGACATTCAGAATGAGTTAGTGCTTAGGAAACCTGCATGGGATGGGGAACCTTGAGACTGATGTTACCATTCTTACTGACATGTTCAGTTCAAGGAGAACACCAAGGCACTAACTGAGGACTAAGCAACTTGCCTAATGTGCGTAAACCACCAATAATTCATGCATACGAGTCCAAGTTATCTGAAGAAACAAGGATTACTAAGGAGTTAGATAACTTCCTTTAAGATATGGAGTAGTTCTTCAAAGCTCTTTATGCATGAGAAGAATATTGAGTGACCCAGACCACTATGTACCCCATTATGGATGCAAAGCTCAGGTGGAGGGCATGCATTGATAATGAGACAGGGCCTCCATTTGACAGAGCCAAGTATTGTAGCTGATGGCAGACCTGCAACATGGAGAGGTCACTTAATTGGCAGTCTAAGTGACCGAGGAGGTAGAGAATGACTTGTTGGTGCCAACCACAATTGAGGGACTCTCAAGGAATACATGGAAGTTATGCCCTTAGAGCTCCCCAGGATGTGCATCAATCACTGCATGCCCACTTCACAGTTGGATGAGCTAATAGATGTGGGGATGATCCAGTCATCGTATTATGTACTGATCTTGTCTCTAAAGAAGCATGATGACTCGTTGTGGTGTGTAGACTACCGGCCCTAAACAAGCTAATAGAAAAGAACCACTGGTCAGTGGCCCAGTAGATCAATTAGATAGGGAAAAAGTTTATATAGAGCCGAGGCTTTAAACAATCAAATTAGAGCCTACATCAAACATTTCACCAGAAGATGTTGTTTTGATGTCCAAATGTCCTCAAATTGATCATCTCGACCTCAAGATGCATGGACATGAGAAAAAAATGGATTTCAAGTTTTGGAAATAGTGCATCTTGTAACGTAGTTTTTGGACTGTCAATTCTCAAGATTTTCAAATTTTCATAGGTCTACTCTATCTACACTATTTTTGAAGCTTTAAATTTTATATCTAAAGATGAAAATATATTTTAAAGCTATCACAAAGATTTCCAGTATTGAAACCATATTTCTCGACACTATTTGAAGGTGTGCTTAGCTTTGACTGTTTAGAGCCTTGGCTTTGCACAAAGTGCACCCATTAGATAGATCCCATTTTCAAGATTTCCAAGTATATATAGATATGCTTGATCATCGGGAATTTTTGGAACTTTAAATTTCGTAATTGGGGTCAATAATATATTTTTATATCATCACAAGACTTTGCGGGTGCAAAACTACATTTTCGACACAGTTTTGAGGTGTACCTTACTTCAATAATATAAGGTTTAAAATGTTACGCCATCCTTACGAGAAAAATCTACACAAGAGTATGGTTTTGGACCTCAAAATTTGTATATATAATAAATCCAATCTAGCGACCTACAGTCCATTTTCTAGACAATCAAATCTAGGTGCTGGGGCATCCAAAACTTATTTTTTATCCTATAGAGTTATTAATATGAGATTCTAAAAGATATTTCCCTATTACTATTTTGAATTTTTATAGAACTCCCAAGCTAAGTTTCTTAACGAGTAAAAAAAATAAAAATTCTCCTTTTCCGATCCATTTTGTGCCTTCCTGTCCCTCTTTCTTGTTTACATGCAAAATTGAGATGGAAATCAACTCAAGGTCTATACCATTTTGTTATGTATCCAAACGTATTATTTAAGAATACAAGTAAAGATGTGGGTTCTATCTAATTACGATTTATGAAGATATCAGCCCCTATTCATCACAGATCGTCTGCAAGGCTGGCTTAAATCTATGTAAAACTGAGACAAACCTTTTAAAATCAATAGAGAAAACATGAAAAGTAAATTTTGAATATTTTAGAAATCGAGAAAGCAAATAATAAAGAAAATAATGAAGAATAAAAGGAAAAGGAAATTCTTCAAAGTCTCCAGGAGTTGGAGCCT
The DNA here is from genome assembly GCF_000471905.2 of Amborella trichopoda. The sequence continues at coordinate 7,146,753 of NW_006499159.1, forward strand.
AGATCAAATAAAGTTGTGAGCCTAGATCAAATCACATTGGAGATTTGTTGAACGGAATTACCATGCACTTCTAGGAATTTGGAATGCCTAGGAAAAAGGGATTTTCTTCTCTAGGGTTTGTTGCATTTGTAGAGGCTAAGTTTTAGGTCTCCTAAGGGTTTTAGGGTTTAGATGCTAAAGAGATCAAATAGGCTAGGTGTTTTTACCATGAAAAGTGGCCGAAATTAGGGTTTGATTTTGGAAGAGGGTTCAATTTGACTAGAAAGGTCTATTTATACGCCAAAGTCACCCAAAATAGGAAGGCCTACTTTCTTGTCTGGATTGACGCCATTTGCTTTGGAGTTGGGACATTTTTTATATCAAATCTTGTATTTGTTTAGCCCTGATCCAACTAATTCCAATATTTTCTATCTTTTCCCTGCTGGACCTGCCTATTTTGGGTGAAATTCTCCAAAAATGGGTTTTATGATATTCATAAGGCTGGACTATAACTTAGGTATGGATTGTAGCCTAGTATGTCCTATTGTTTATAGGACTAGTGTGGTTTTAGGGTTCCGGGACTAAAAAAATGAACTCATATTCGGAGGGTGTGTCTACATTTGTCCCTCTTTGACCATTCATATTTCGAAGAAGTGAGCAACAAAGAAGTGGGCACCTATGATAAGTGGAAACTTGAACCCCTATAATCAACCGGTCAGAGGACAACTGCCCACCAAATCCATCGGCACGTCGATTGCCATCTTGCTCAGTCGTCCAGGAGAAACTTCAAGGCTTTCCACAAGAGATTGAGCATTTTTCGAAAATTTTCTCCTGTTTTTGCGTGGGCTCCTTCGTGCTGTTGATTATACTTTTTTAAGCAAAATTGAATATGAAACCAAATCTGACTTTATTTCAGGGTTCCTTATCCCTTGGGTCTCTAATTTGAAAAGTTTTATGGTTAACACTGTCGGGCTTAGCAAGGATTCTAGGTCTTAACTTAGGAATGTTTAAGAAAGATTCATTTTTGTACCTTTCTTAAACCTTCTATTAGAATTCGGATTTAAACATTTTTATAATGAGGGGACGTCATCATCATTTTCGGGCTGTGATCCAACTACTTCATTTTTTTTTTTAAGTATTTTTAAAATTCTTGAAAAAATAATGAGATTTTAGAGACTAGTGTCGGGTTTTAAAAAGATAATTAAAATTTTGGAAAACATCATATCTTTTTTCATAGTTATGTATTTTATTATATTTTTTATTTATTTAAGGGCTTTTATCTACCCAAAATTTAACTGAAGAGCTGCATTATGGAAAACAACTTTGAGCTGTGCCAACATATGCTGAGACTTTTTAGGTACGAGGAATCTCCGAGTATTCCTTGCCTCTATCTCTACAGTACGCACCCACCACAAGCTTTTTTTGAGAATGAACTATGTTTAGAAGATATGGTTTTCCTACTGTGTAACATGGATAATTTTACAGGGAAATGATATCATGTCACCCCGTTGTTATTATAATATAATGAAACTATTGTGATATTTATATGATTCAAAATTTTGTATACGCATTTTTTTCATCTCAATAATCAATCTCAAAAGAAATAAAAAAAAAAAAAATTACACCCTATATCATACTCTCTTCATCTCAATAATCAATCTAAGAAAAATAAAAGTACACCTTATATATGGTCAAAATAAGTCCTCTCCAACAATGAATCTAGACCGTCCATTTGATGAATTTCAAGATCTAAGCCTTTGTGAATTCAAAATCAATTTTTTCAATTTTAACATTGTTATTCTAAAGTTATCTAAAAGTTTTGAAAAGAAAAAAGATCATTCTAAGACTTAGATCTAAACATCTCACCAAAATAGGCGGCATGTGTTAACTGGGCTAAAAAAAAACTGGTTGTGCTTTCAATTTTTTTTTTTATTTTTTTAATTGTTCATTAGAATGAAAAGAATATGTATTTAAAAATTTGGATCAAACAAATGGCCCTAATATAGTTTTTTAATATTATTTTATTATAATATTATACAACCATTGCATGAAATCACTCCCCAATTTTATAATATTTTGTGTACTAACCAATGGTTTAAAAAACGGATCGGTGACCCGGATCGGGCTTCCAAAAAACCGATCAGGATCGGCGAATCGGCGATCCGGATCGGGAATCGGGTGAATCGGTCAGAATAAAGCTTAAAAAATATCCGAAAAATTATTAAAATTCATTATTAATATTGTTTTTTAGGAATTCAATAAGAAATGAGGGTACTCTATTAAGAATTTTCATGTTTTTGAATGAATATGTGAATATTGATATGTTCTTTCCCTACATGAACCGTCATTCAGCATTTAATTTACATCACACAAAAGGATAAACATATAATTATCATGGAATAAGTATATCAACATACATGGACTACAATGAAGCATAAAATTAGTAACATATGATCTAAAAATAAAATGATAGACGACGTTATTGTTTTTCTTGGTCACGCTGGTGCCATTGATTGAATTCGTTTAACAATTCATTGATTCGATCTAAAAACGAATCATCGATATTAGCAGGCGTCTGACTATTCTCAAATCCCTGAGTGTTAGTGTTTTGTTGTGTTCCCAATCTAAAATCCCCGAAGAGTACCCATCC
>NW_006499159.1:7152580-7191312 GCF_000471905.2 Amborella trichopoda
GTACGTACTTATTATTATTTATTTTAGTTTAGTTAAGTTAGTTTTTATTTATTTAGTTTAGTTAGTAGCGAGTACGTAACGAAAGAAGTAGTAGACTCATATATATATATATATATATATATATATATATATATAGGGTGACATTGTGATTGAAGCCATCTAAGCCATCCATTTTAAATGGACAGTTGGATAGAGGTAAGTACAGAAATTTTATGCTATAGGGGAAGCATAGAAAGCTTGCCCTTATTTTCAATGGCTGTTGTAGATTGAAGATAATCATCTGTATAACAACAATACGAAAGAACCCAACATAAAGGCAAATGAATAATATGATTTTTTAGAACATCCAAAGATTTCTCAAAAACATAATGTACGAGAAAAATAATTTGAAAATCTACGTAAATATTATCTTAAAATCATGCAATACCTAAATAGAAGATAACACCACAACACAAAAACTAAAAAAATAGAATCAATGAATATATACATTTTTAAAAGGGTGCAGTTTGTATAGAGCCTAGGCTCTAAACAATCAAATTAGAGCCTACCTTCAAATAGTATCAAGAAATATGGTTTCGATACTGAAAATCTTTTTCATAGCCTTAAAATATATTTTCATCTTTATTTATAAAGTTTAAAGCTTAAAAAATAATGTAGATCGAGAGATCTATGAAAACTTGAAAATCTTGAAATTTGACGGTCCAAAAGTGCATTACAAAATACACTACTTCTAAAACTTGAAATCTATTTTTTTTATCATGTCCATGCATCTTGATATCGAGATGAAGAATTTGAGGATATTTGGGCGTCAAAACAATATCTTCTAAGGAAAGTTTTTAGGTAGGCTCGAAGTTGATTGTTTAGAGCCTCGGCTCAATATAAACTTTTCCCTTTTTAAAAAGGAGATCCAGCTTTGGTACATGGAGTGTCACAATCATTCTTGTCCGTTGAATTTCAAAATGGATGGTTGTAAGAGTGTCATTGACTAAACACAAAGTTCCAAAAAAAAAATTCTTGGACTTCATGCCTCACCTAAACCATCCAAACCACATCTAATGAGTGGGACCTCCATGTACAAAAGGTGAATAGTTTTTTTTTGTAAAAAATCCCATTTCCAAATTCAAGAATTCTTTTTTTAAAAAAAAAAATCAAAAGTTTTGACCCTACATCTCTTCGAACACGGTTTTTTTATCGGAGAAACTGTTACATATCTGTTTTTGAGCTCCAATGTGCACTCTTGCACAAATTTCATGAATTTTGGTTAGGAATATCATGTCAAAACAAAGAAATGGCAGATTGAGGGTTTTGCGCTAAAAAATTGAGAGCTTTTTTATCTTGATATTGCCAAAAGCCTGTTTTGATTATAATACCTTTTTAAGGAGTTTTGTAAATAAATGAGAGAAACGATCTGGAACAAATTTTAGAGGATTTGGTGAAGAAATGATAGAAAATGAATTTCCAAATTTCGGTTTGTAAAGAAAAAAGAAGGTAAACCACCTGATTTCGGACTAGTAACGGTCCCCCATCAGTTCCGGATCTGACAGAGAATCGGTCGATCTGCTCCCATTTCTGAGACCAGGCTTGACACCATGAAGAATTAGTATCAACAGAGTTGATGCAAAAACATGACCAAAAACATATGTCCTCTTTCAAGTAAAAATCTCAATCAAAATTACAATATTTAATTCAAAAGAACTTCACAGAATACATAAATTGATAGATAACCAGTTCATCTACCTGCCTGTTAGTCCACAGGCAATCAGGAAAAAAAATTGTAACTCGTACAAAATTGCAAGACTTACCACTTGAAGAACTGAAAGGATACCCTCCACTCCCACCGTTGCCATATCAAAAAAACAAAACAAAAAAATCAAAAGAACAATCTTTCACCATTTCAATCATGTGCTGCGGTTGCCTTAAGGATTCCTTTCTCTGACCCTAAACCCACCAGTGTTTTTTTGGGGAAACATATCTCTAGGAGAATCCCCATGTGAGAAATAAAAGAAGATGCACTTAAACCTCATCTTTTCTTTCCTCTACCTTTGCCACCAGAGAAGTTACCTCTGCCACCAGATTTCATGTTCTGTTTTCCCCTAGAGAAGTTACCTCTGCCACCAGATTTCATATTCTGTTTTCCCCTAGCAGACTTACCTCTGCCACCAGATTTCATGTTCTGTTTTCCCCCAGCAGAGTCGTCGTTGTAGTGAGAAATCCTTGCAGCCTTCTGCTGCCTTCGCTTCCTCACTTGTTCAATGTCCTTAAGCTCAGAGGGCACGTTTGCATTCGGAATAGAACGCTTCATCTTGTTACCTTTGAAAGCTCTCTTGTTTCCACGCATTTGGTTACCTGCCGCCAAAAAGATCGTTGCAAAGCAGAGCAGCATTCAGAGTTATAAAAAGGATGCATCCAACATAAGAATCACTTTCAAGAATCTAAAATCACGAACAACAAACTGCGTAGTGCATTCGCTCTAGACCAGAATGACAATGGCTCATAAAAAATTGCCTAACCACAATACAAATTCAAATGTATCTGCCCCAATGATTAGACCTTCCAAAATGCAAACACACTATTTTTTCTTCGCCCCCTTAACACACACATACATATCCATAACACGCACATTTCTTTTTCCTGGGTGACAGCTGTTGATATCTTAATAAAGTCAAGGCTCAGGATTGATGGATCACCCCATTGATTTATAAAATAGTCAAGTGTAATAAGATGCTATTGAAGAACCTCTAACTGCTGCATATAGGAGAATAGATTGAAGTGGTGCGTCATAGCGTGCCAGAGAAAATCCTCGTACAAGTCTTGGAAACATGCCTTACTTGATATACGCACCTAGGTGGTGCCTCAACATGTGTCTGGCGTTTCAATCCATGTGCCTACCTTGGACATGCTTCAACTGATGTCAAAATGTTCCCTTAGAACAACGATAAAATGGTCATTTCCCTCACTCAAAAGTTTTAAGCTTAAGAATCATACCAATCCCGGAATTCCAAATTTTTAGATCTACAAAATTTTCCCAAAAAGGCGAACTGAATATGAACTTTTTGGATTTAATATTTGTGAAATAGAGAAGATAGAAGAGGGGCGTTTAGGCATACTAGACTCCAATAGATGTTGGGCACAAAAGGTTTACTTTCTTGTTGAAATCTCATTGTATTTTGATTCCTCAAAATGTCGTCTTCTGGATCTAGTAATGATCATGCAGAACGGGATAAAAGTTGGACAAGGTGATCTAGCACGGTGTATATAATTTTAAAAATTTCTTTTTCTCACCAACTAGAACAGTTATAAAGGACCAAATACAATAAAACTCACTTGAAATAAATAAAGAAATAAATACAAATGGTTCTCACTTGCTGGCACTAATGACAATCTCTTTATTTAATGAACAAAAGTAACACAGTGCTTATAGGAACAAAAAAGGCACCTGTATTACAAAGCACAAGGTATACAAAGCACAAGGTAAAGATGCCGAAACATTACTTCAACTGGGCTAAGTACACCCTACACTGGGTCTCCTCCTCCAACAGTGCACGGGATCAATGGTCTATCTCGAATCTACCAACTATGGGAAAGCTTAAGGCTACAACCCTTAATAATATGAGAGCATGGAACAAAATAGATTAAGGCATCAATGCCTTAGAATATTTGAGTGGGGCGTGTCCCCCTTCTTGATAACCTAGTAGGGCGTGCCCCCTTTCTCTTACTATCTAGCTAAGAAAGATAAGAGAGAAGATCTCAAGATGGGAGAGAGAAGAAACCCTAGGGTGGTGGCGTGCCACCCCTTATAAAGAGAGAGAGTAGAGAGAGAAGAGAGAAATGTAGAGATTTGAGCAAGAGGGGACCCCTATTTATAGACTTTCAAGGGGTTTAGGTTTCCTTAGGATTGTCATCCTTATGCATATTGAATCTAGACAATTGATCATAAGAGACCTATAGGTGAGAGATCCGAACTATCCAATTCTTAGATCAGCCATCATGATACAAAGGAAGATGCTAGAACCTTATCCTTCAGCTTCCTAAACCTAATCCCATCAAATATTGAAATATAGAAAATAATGTCATACTTTCTTATCTTGTGAATAATATCTGTTATCCATACCATCTTTGAATAGTCAAAGTACTTAAATCACAAAACTTTCTATATCATATCAACTTGATTTATAACCCTTGGTGGCTTGGCCAATATTTAATAACCAAAGGTTTCCTTTCAGTGGGCTGTGCCACCTTAGGTGGCCCCATGTGGGCCCCACTCAATTCTCCCATGTAGCTATTTATGGTGGGCCCATAGCCCATAGTGGGCCCCCATATGTTAATTGATTTATAAAATTATAAATCAATAAATTGATTTTTTGTTAATTGAAAATAAACTTTATTTTTCTTTGAATATTAAAATTGAATCTCTTATATTTATAAATTCATTTTGTAAAAATAAATTATCCAGAAACAAAGAAAAATTCAAATAATCAATCTAAAAATCATTTAACATCAAAATAATTAAAACTAAATAATTTTGATGGGAATCAGATCCAACAAGGTCCAAGAATTATAATATCGATGAAGCACTCCAACTTCTACTGTGGACTATAATCTACATTTGCTTTCTCAAAATGTCCCAGCAGTTCCCATGACCTGCAGACCATTGCAGGCGTTCATGATTAGGCTACCAAAGTCAACCAATAAGCAACAGGAAACAATCCCAGTTTATAAACTACAAGTTCTCACCTAGAGACGAGTCCACGGTCACATAAACCTAATGCAACCACAACTCTATGGTGCAGAGGGGTAGTCTCTCGCACATGTATACACTTCACCCTCAATGGTGTTCGCTTTCTCGATACGGCTACCATTCATACATGTCGTGTGATGGTTCAGTGATGAGGCTTTGGCCATCGTCTCTAGAGGCCAACCATTACACACAAGGGTCACACAATCCATCGGCTCACATACTTGGGCAACTCTGACCTCATCAAGTGATGACCTATAAAACCCTCATTGGTTTTGTTCCATGCCCAGGTAACGGGGAGTTTTCCAACTCAAATGGCCTAGCACGTCAAGCCAAGCAACTCAATTGGCCTAACACATCACGCCAAGTTTGAGTATCAGCAAATAGCATTTGCCAATCATGGTCCACAAAGGACCACCCTCCCACTGAGTTTATATTCTATTATATTAAATATTTGAATACAAGCTCTGATGAGGCCCTTTAATGGCCACAGAAATCCAACAAGGGAATCTATATATCTGCAATTTACTTTTATTCTGTTTAAACAATAGGAGTAAATCAAAATAATTTCAATATCTATGTTTTCTGATGCTGAACTGATTAGAATTAGAGGAAGCTTCCTAGGCATCCCACCAGGACGCAGGCGCCGCCTCGAGCTTTCCATAAATTTCATCCAACAGAACCATTTCTAGAATACTATCAGAAGTACCACATCATAAAGTAGAGAAAACATGAAAACAAAAAAAAACAGATGAAAATCTCATAGTTTACAACTTGGAGGGAAGAAGACATTGAAATAACATCCTGTAAAACAGCCCATAATAGAAATGAGCAGATATGAAACAAGAAAGAAAAGCTCCTAGCATCAAAGTATACCTTTATCAGAAACGCCATTTTGGGCATCAGTTTCAGATGATCCATGAGCAGAGATCTTTATGTGCGAGCGTTCCTTCCACTTTTTGTATATTCCTGTCTTAGTACCCTTTACTTTTGCACCTCCCTCTGTTTTGATCTACATTTCATTTGAAAATAAATAATGTGCCAATCAGAGCAAAATGACAAAACTCATGTGCAACACAAGCAAGTCACAAGTCCATGATTAGCGTTGAGAACGTTTTCACATACTCAAGATACCTCAAGCACAAATAATTCTTATAAATATGGAACAAAGGGACTTATGGACTGATTGAGAGTATGACCCTTGACATAGCAAAATAGCGGAATATGATTCATGTAGCCGACCCCAAATAGTTGGGATATGGCTCAGAGGATGATGATACGTAATATGGAACAAAGAGGATAGCATGTGGCAAACGATAAATAAATTTTGTGCCACACAAAGACGATGAAATGTTTCATCATGAGTGATGCACTACCAAGGGGAAAAACACAAGTATACATTTACAAAAAAGAGAAAACAGTGGTACATCAACATGGATAACATGAGAGAGAGCACAAGGATAACAGCATTCAAAAACATCCTTTCTACACAATACTAGCTTAGGCTGCGGTTGTCAATGATATTATTTTCCGCTCTTACACCATTCCCATAATGCTCTATTGCAAAAAGTACAATAAGAAAGACAAGAGCTCATGAACTCTTTTCTTCTATTCTAAAACATCTGCGAAAAGTGGTGTTCCCAATTGAATTGCAAAAGAGACTAGCAAACTGTGATCCTTTACCACCATAGCATCCATAAGTGAATCCTTATCGCAAAAACCTATTTTCTAACACAACTTTAATGTTTAATAGGTGCCAGAATGGAAAGATCCATTCTTTTGAATTGGGCAATTTTTTTTTCAAGTCTTGTGCTTCCTAGCAAGCTAAGTCCAATGCAAATCACATCCATGGAAGGCTATCTCAGGGGCTCATATGCTAGCAAATTCGGGTGTATAAGGAAGGAACATGGATATGGGAACTTTAGCTACATTATGAGTTAGTGCCAGTCCATTTGGTATTATTTCTTCCATCACTTAATGTGTTATTAATCATTAAAATCTAATATATCAGTAAATAAGAATGATGATAAAAAAAAGATCACAACAATAAAAGAAATCTGGGTGTACCAAGGGAAGGACATGGTTATTGGGAACTTTTGCTATGTTACAAGTTCGTGCCAGTTTATTTTGTATAATTAATGATTGATCAATATATAAGAAGGGACACAATATCAGAAAAAGGAAAGGAAAGGAAACAAAATACCAAAAAAGCTTGCATGTACACAAATAAGGGAAGACAACTAAATGGAAATGCTTCTGAAAAAATTTTCTCAGGCAACTATACTTGCATACTCAACAAATAAATAAATGTTCTCAACCAGGAAGAGCAATTTATATATCAACCTGCAGGACAAATGAGGCTACGTGTATCAATGCAATGATATAGAGATTCATCATGTGATAGAGCCTTTTCACATTTCCCATATAGTTTGTCTATTCTACTGAGTAGAATGTCACAAATCTTTTTTCATGCCTCTAATAAAATTTAAAAATAAGAGAGCTTCATATGCACTCAAGGCTGATACCAATGACTCGATTAGGAAACTTATACAGGAAGAGAGCTGGCGAGACAATTGCCCCACAGGGAGGATCCATTTGCCAAGATGATATCCTACCTAATAACAAGACTTCGGCAACTAAGAACTCTGCATCCTCGACTCCTGAATTGACTCTTATTTTAGCATTCTGATGATGAGTACATGAGATGATAATAAGTTAAAGCATCAAAATATTAGGTTAGCTCAAGGGTTCTACATGTTTCCAGATATAGGGTGTGTTCATAATTGCAGGTATATCATCTGAGATCTCCAATGCATGATTGGAAATAACTGTACAACAAGACTAGCATAGTGTCCTTTTTATAGTAAAAGAGCCAGGAACCAGTGGTGTAGTTTCCTCCCAAAAAATGACACTACAATGTGATACCTAGGCAGTTTCTAATGAAATGCCTGTTTACTGCAACAGATATCAATCACATTGGTGTTTTTCACAGTTATTCTCCATCTGAAATCAAAAAGATAAATAAATAAAATGAATCCAGATACTCAGTGGTGATGTAATTCTCAAAATGGTACCTTTCCAGAAGCTGTGACATGCTCACCATTGTTTAACTTGATATACTTCTTACTCCTCTGCCAAGAAAGGATCACAGTTTAAAATAATCGGTTTTAAGTTTGCATGAGGAAGAAATCCTACATAGGGAATGAAAGATGATTGGCAATTACTTTATCCCAATGAAACACAGCCTTTTGCTTCTGCAAACCAGTACTATCGTCCGCAACAAGATCAAGAACTGCAGCATCCAATCTAGTAAACAAGCAGAGTCCATGTATCACCAATTAGTAAGTAAGCATCCTTGAATCCTATACACATTGCATCAGTCAATATGAAGTAATCTTATTTAACCATCCAACCAATTCAAAAAGGATAAACACGAAGAAATACCTGTTTCTTCTGTTGTTCCAATTTAACAATCAAGTGCCTTAAAAGAAATTTATTCAAGTGCTAAGAATTTGAAAGAACTAGGAAGAAATAAAATGATGTTGTATTATAATAGGCACTCCATAACACACACTATTAGATGAGAATGCAAAGCCGTGATCTTGGGAGAGGTTTATAAGTACAGCACAAAGAATTGACTTCAAGAATTGAAGAGGCTCATAAACGAAGCACAGGACATTAACTTAAAGAAATATTGTTCATGGAAGAATATAGCATTTGAATTTCTTTTTCCTTTGATAATTGAATAACATCTGAATTCATAATGCCTCGATCTACAAGGACAGAAAACAATACCAATTAAAAGTAGAACCGTCTCAGTGAATGGCTAGAAATGTAAAGCCACAAGAAAATGGCACGACTTGGAAATTGTAGGTAATAATACTTTGGAATACTGTGGAGTAGTACCAATGAATCAACTCAAAACAGTGTAAAGGTAGTCAGAATTGACTTGATTTACTAATGATCGAGTAATACAGAATAACAGTCATCCAACTATCAAGCAGGGGAATTGACATATTATTCACCTGTTTGCAGCAAATCCCTCATTCCCCTTTACTGACAATCCTCCCTCTAAATGCTGGAAAAGTATAATACGCGTATGTCAGGGCAAATGAGTCAAGACAATGTAAAATAAATTCTGATAAACTTAACAAGAGTAAATTGCCCTTATATACATGAAGTGCTCAAATGGCCATAAAGCCCTTGAAAGTAAATTACAATATAAAATAACAAAGAAACACAAGAATGCCATTCATATGTAGCAAGAAACATAGACTAAACAGATCATTACACCATGGCAACCAACAAATACAAACCCAACCCCCCCCCCCCGGCTGGGCGGGAGGAGCTCAACCTAGGGAATAAAGTGTGCAAGGGAATTTCTCATCAAATTGGGTCACAGAAAATCAAATGGCAGCTCTACAGTGGATATATGAGATAATAAGAAAATAAAAGAGTAATACTTTGGACAAAATGACAATCAATCTCAGATGTCTAAATGTAGTTAAGAAATATAGGATTCATTAACTATCGGAATAGCATCACATAGTCAAAATGTCTGCATGTAAGCATGCAAAGACAAAAAGTGAAATCAGGACAGGCATCTTAGCAGAAGGCCAAGCCCTGAGGTTGAGGACATTATGCCAAAGAAGAACTCACGAAAAACCACATCCTCCACAATGGAAGGGGAAAATGTGTCGCAGATCATACTGAAACTTTTCTTCGATGTCCAAGGTATAGATAACCAAAATAGAACAAACCAGCATGAATAATCCCAAGTTGATTGATGTTCAATTATTTCCGGAAGCTATAAAGACATAATCGCTTCCAAAAAATAAGCATATTACTGATTTATCACTAAGTAATTCTTCACATATCTTGCGTCAACATGAAAAATCATAAAGGACAGGCCTACTTGATTTGTTGGCACGGAACTTATGTAGTACTCCTCATCCTTGAAGCTCTTCATATGCATTTTAGGACCATCACCTTGAGAGCAAAAGAATGAAATTATTAAACCTCTATAACCTGCACTTCTACAGGCAACAAATTTGTATAATTGAACCAAATCACTTCTCCATCTAGAGTAAGCAGATATACCAAAACAGAACAAATTCTCCATGACACACCAACTATGCAGCGGCGAATGTGCTAAATAGTTTTTTTTTTGAGAAAGTTAACCTTAATGCATTACATAGTATATCATCAATGCAGACATTATCCATAAAACAGTGATGCAAGTAAACATAGTGGACTGCACCTTTAATTGCAGAGAAAACTTAGTGTTAAAAGGATGAATGTATAGTGGAACCATGTTCTAAGAGTCGAATTGGGGGCCAATAATAAGTGGCAAGCACAGTTAAGATACATGGCACACAACCATGAGATTAGATGACGAAGGCTGTATAATAAGTCGCTTGAGGAATGAACTCCTTTGACTAACTTTGTTACTGTAGTACAAACAACCCTATTTCTCTCCTTTCCAAGAGAAAATGAAGAGCAGTAACCTATGAAAATTGAATCCCACTAGGATGTCCACTTATGTACGTCACAGATTCACACAGATTGGATATAAGAGGGAACATCCCAAACAAAAAGTGTGCCCCAAGTGATTAATTGGAAAATCAATTGTGATGCCAAAATCTCTTGCACCTTCCACCACTTGTATTTCATGCCTCTCAATCAACTCAACTTCCGAAGCAAGCTGTAATGTGTGCTCCATGCTTAAATTGGTGGTTGATTCTTGATCTTCTACTTCTTTATATTCTCGTTCCTCCTGCTGCAATCTACTATATAGATTTTGTTGTAGACTCTTTTGTATTACTTTTCCAATGTGTTTTATCAGATCTTCTTTGAGTCTCTCAAATGATCCAATCGCTCAAATATTTGATCTATATGATCCATAACTAGATCATCTATTGTTTGTATCAGAGCCTTGAGATTCAAGCTAATTAAATATTTGAGCAATTAAATCAAACATTTGATAGACTCAAAGAAGACCTAATAGAATGCATTGGTAAAGTAATACAACATAATCTACACTATCTATAGAGTAGATTGCAGCAGGAGGAACAAGAATATGAAGACGTAAGACGATCAAGAATCAACCACCAATTCAGGAATTAATCACACATTACAGCTTGTTTCCGAAGTTGAGTTGATTGAGAGGTATGAAATACAGGTCGTGGAAGGTGCGAGAGATTTTGGTATGACAATTGATTTTCTAAGCATATCACGACTTTGTACAATTAAGATCAATAATAAAAAATTCGATAAGAAAAGGATGAAAATTTCCAAATGGAACAAAGTGGAGAAGATATTGAAGGAAAAAAATTTAATTCCATAAGCTCGAGGTCGAGCTTCTCCCAACCTTGGGAGAATCATCATTAGCATTATAGCTTTTTCCCAATTAATTGAGGTCAGCTACATGATTCCTAGTCCGCCATTCTGCTTTAAGGTCATACCCTCAGTGAGGCCATAATACCCCATATATCTTGCCATTTTCAATCCTTCCACTTGAACTAACCCGCACCTCCTAACAGGTGTTGTACTGGGTCGATGCCACACATGGCTAGCCCACCTAAGTCTACTCTATTTCATCTTATCGCCTATTGGTGTCACACCTAAACTTTCCGGAATTGATTCATTTTGGATTCTATCCCTTCTTGTCTTGCCACTAATCCACTTAATATACTCATCTCCGCTATACTCATTTTATAGCTATATTACTTTTTGTCCATCCAGCATTCCGCCTCATAAAGCAAAACTTGTCTCATAGTTGTCCTATAGAACTAACCATTCAACTTCATTGGTACGCGGCGATCACATAAAACTCCAGTTGCACATCTCCACTTCGCCCACCCAGCTCTAATTCTATGTGCGACATCTTCCTCAATCTCTCCATTTTCCTGGATTATTGACCCACCATATCAAAAGAGCGGTCTTTTTTGTACTTCCTGGCCGTCAATCTTAACTACTTCCTCGTCTCTACTCCTATTATTACTAAACTTGCATTCCATATACTTTGTCTTAGTCTGGCTAATTTTAAAACCTTTTGGATTCTAGAGCATCCCTCCAAAGTTCTAACTTTGTGTTGATGTCGTTTCAGGTCTAATTGACTAAAACTATGTCATCTGTGAACAACATGCACGGTACCTCATCTTGAGGAAGTCTAGTTAAGTCGTCCATAACTAAGACAAAGAGGTACGGGCTCAATGCTAACCCTTGATGTAGACCTATTGTAACTGAAAGCTCACTCGTCTCTCCACTAATTGTTTGCACACTAGTTAGCACTCCATTGTAGATTTCTCTCACCAAGTCGATGTAGTGTCTGGAGACTCCTTTCTTTTCCAACACCCCCAAATCAAATCTCCAAGTACTCTGTCAAAAGCTTTCTTTAGATAAACACCAAGTGGAGTTCTCTTCCCTTCACCCTAAACTTCTCAACCAGTTGCCTAAGTAAGAAAATAGCCTCAGTTGTTGACCTTCCTGGTATATAATCAAATTGGTTTTTAGATACACACGTTTTATGCCTTAATCGTTGCTCAATCACTCTCACAGAGCTTCATAGTATGGCTCATAAGCTTGATCCCTCGATAGTGTGCACAATTCTGTATGTCTCCTTTGTTCTTGTAAATAGGTACCACAATACTTTTCCTCCATTCATCTGGTATTTTCTTTGTTCTCAGCACCTTGTTGAACAACTTTGTCAACCAGTCAATACCAATCTCTCCCATGCACTTCCAAACCTCTATCAGGATACCATCTGGCCTTAAAGCCTTTCCTATCTTCATCCTTTCCAAAGCTTCTTTCACTTCTGACATCCCAATATTATGAATGTATCTATGACCTCCGCCCTCATTTATACCAACAGTTCCTTCTAGCGCTATTCTCCCATCCTCGAGAGAATGATGCAATTAATTTTTTTGTTATTCTTATTTTATTATTTTTTAGGAGATTAAAATTTTGATTTGGGGTTATATTTGGGTTTTTAATTTTCTTTAGGGTTATTCTTGTGTTTTTTTTTGTTATAGAGATTATTTAAGGGGTAGAAGTGGAAGTTTATTTCTTTATTTAAGATGAAGTGTGAAGATTTCATTAGGGTTTCTTAGGGAATAAGTAAGGTTTTAGGTTTATTTCTCCTATAAGTATATTACTATTGATTCAGAAAAGAGAGTGATTGGAGAGTAAAGAAAGAGCTTGATCTGGTGAAAAGATCTTGAGATGGACTCCTTTGCAGACTTAGAGAGAGGGTATAATCTCTCAAACCTTTATTTTCATTTTTATTTTTCTAGTTTATTACTTTCCTTGCATCATTTACACGATTACGAGACTCTTTGGTGAATTTACACCAATTACAAGACTCTGGTGAATCGACCTCTCATTTTGTCAATGCTCCGGTGGATATGAAAACAACCTTAGACATACATTATCTATCCTCAAAGATTATTATTGATAAAATACCCCTGGATCGTTACCCACACCTTCTAAAATCTAGAGGTTCAAAGATTTGTGAAGACATTCCGGAAGATTACACACTCTAAACTTGTGAAGAGGATAAAACCTTTCATCCAAGTCACTCCTGACGGCAGACACTACAATCTTCTAGAATGACGTACCGAGATAAAGACGACACAATACACATTCAAAAAGTGAAGAAGACTCAAGAATCCACAAACAATCGTGCAGAACCACATGTCATCATCAAAATAAGACACGAGAACCACTACACGCACTACATCGCAACTGTCGGGCACAATCGAGCGCCACTAATTGAAGTGTTCGACGATTATAAATAGCTCAAGAAAAAACCAAAAAAAATAACAAAGATAGCAGGCGTCCAAACATTCATGAGTGTTTGGTGAACAAGTTCATGCAAGCAGCTGCTACAGCAAGACTCACTTGCTAACTCTTCTACATTTATCGATGAATTCGTATGTGATTAATTAAACAAAGGCTTTTTACATCTCCATTGTATGAGACAGTGAATGTAATTAACAAGGGATCCACATATACTACTTTGAAACTGTACAATCCCCAGAAATGAAATAAAGCTTTGTTAACAGATATACCCTGGCAGAGTGGTTCTTGAAATACTTTTGAGTTTGTCTTGTGCTTTTCACACATTTCAGCTTAAAATCACCCCAAACACTTTATATGTGCAAAGCACTAGTACAGGGGAGGTTGTTGCTTATAGAAGGGTTTGACAAGAACAAACCAAACAAACAGCATAGTGAGCATCTACAATCTAGTTCTCAGTTCTCACGAAAATAAGCTTTTATTTGTCGATCATCGCCAGAAGACTGTGTTCTGTGTTTTGATCTCAGATGGTGTGAGATTCTGTAGGTTTGTTAGATCTATACCAACTAATTCACTCTAGATAAGAATGTTCTTGTATTCTGGAAAGATAACAGCATATTTCTAGTATTCTCTGAGAGTGAGGCACTCATGTAATTTGGCCCTACATGTGTAGCTACAAGGTATGTGCGCCATGTCCATCGCGATATAACCCATGTTTCATGATAGAGAAAAACACAGAGGTCTGACATTGTATTCATCACCATTTCACAGCTTGTAAAATCTCAATCCCACATATGAAAACATAAGGCATGACTACAACTCAGTATAAGTTCTTAGCAGACAGATTGTCACGGGTCTATTTTGGATGATTACTTAGTGTTAGTTTGAGAAGAAGCATTGATGCGTTTAATCATTATTTTCATATTCCTGTAAATAAATACTTACATATCCAAAGAACAGCGCACCTCTATTGTTTCATGACAGAGGGCATTTAAGTCATTTGACCTTCCATATAATTTTTTCTCTCCTTGGGTGCGGTGCAGATGGGGTTTATCCATCATATATCTTAAATAAAAATATTCTTAAATTATTCCAGTAATTTTCAAAAGCCACTTCAATTTTGATTTGTAAGTTTATTGGACAGTCTTGAGAACCTTGAATCAATGAAAAAGAACCATAAAGCTTTTCTTGATATCCACTGGCTCTCCATCTCCGTACAGTGGGATTTGCTGAAATATCTCACATTCTGGATTCTAAACAATCAGTATTGTGTAAGAAGTCATCCATTCCAGTAACTTGAAGTCCTAAAATCCAACCAGTTTTCTGAAGTTGTGCACTCTGATGTTGAAGGTCAAGCACTATTATATGTTCATCGTGGAAAAAATTTCAAGAAACGCATGGATATACATTATAAAATAAAACCTTCAGTCTTTGGATAAAATTCCTTCTTTGTATATGTTTGATATACAATTTAAGTTTACATCTCTTCATTCATATTCTGGAGAAGAATACATGTCAAGTGGTTCTCGAAAGTATTGTTTTCAGAAAAAATAAAAGTCTGTGGCCAAATATTTCCAGCAAAATATTTCCAGCAAAATGGAGCCGCACAAATAGTACCTAGACGTAATCTGGACACAACTAGATATCATACAGTATCAGGTTACAAAAGCCAAGAGCCCTCAAACAAAGATTTGCATGGGTCAACGACACTCATGGTAGAGACTAGAGACTAAGAGTGAAGCAGATGTACAAGCAAACTTGGTGTTCTCGGCCTGAGTCTATATTTATAGACTCAATTGCTACAGATGGAACCATCACAGAACTTATTCAAGAGTCATAGGGTTTCTTCTAGTCATAAGAGTTGCATCAAATTTCTCTAAGCGTAGACTATATTAATGTGATATAAATACCAATAGGCCTTGCTCAACGTGCCTGATTTAACAAAAATAGCTCAAAACAAAAAAAGAAGGGAACATATAATATACAAACTGTAATGCATAGAAATTAATCATGCTCCCTGTCCATGGTTATCATGGGGCAGGCAAAGAAGTTGAACCATTCCTCCACGCAGTCTGACATTCTTCATCAAGGAAACCAAACGTTCATCTCCACCTTCCTCATTCAATACACATGGTGGAGATGAAGTAACATTATACACCAAGGACAGTCATTCTAACAAATAGGAACACGGTTAAATAAAGATAAGCATGTCTCATTATGTGTCAGTTAATGAGAAGAAAAATCTAACAAGGGCAATCTGGATAAAATTGGACAAGTCATAAAGTCGCATGCATTGATGGATCACAACCAAGCTCCAGAGCTCTCAATTACAATAAGAGAGACCGTATTCATCAAAAAAAAAAAAATTCTATAATATGGTACAGTAAATGAAAGTGTCTTAGTAAACATTAAAGTACAGCATCCAAATATAAAGAACAAATTGGGACTAGCATAATTTAATGGCCTCAAACCAGACCCAGTTATCTGAACCTCTGTAGAGTGGACTACACGTCTAGAAGGCTGCATCGAGGCAGGGTGGGTGCCTAAGCACCCTGCCAAGATCAGCAGTCTAGCGCTTTTTCAACATTGATCTCTACCCATATGGCGAATATAATGCAGAATAACATATTCCATAATTTCCCATCAAGCTTCACTAATGGAGTGATGCCATGTCAATATCACAGCAAATTGCTCATTTTACCCTCTGCCAGCATTCCATATATCAATAAACAATGTGAAGCAAGCAAAAATCAGCATACAAGTTAAAGGAATTTGGGCATGGCAGCATTTGGGTCTAGAGAACACCTAGAATCACCAATAAGTTGGGATACAAATACTGTTTCTTAAAGGATAAAGATGCATAAGACATATCACTTGAAAGTAAGACCACAAACAACACTAGAAACTTCCAAAGAATGCAGACTACTACAGAATACCATATCCAATACTTCAGCTTAGAGATGTCACTCAATTACCGATACCCACACATGTATGGATTGCTGACAAAGGAGAACAGAGAAAAGGTGAAGATAGTTCCCTACCTTTTCTTTTCCTCTTTTTCTGAACAACTGCTGCCAATTTTGCATCCTGTATCATTTTGACAATCCAGAACAAGATTTGATGTTAATACAGATTAATGGCTACTCAAGAATTCATAGCCAAAGACTAGCCAATATTGAAGATCAAACTAATCACTAGCCAATATTGAGGAATGCTCTTGATCAAGGTGTTACCCAACCAAGATGACAAATAAAAGTCATGGAAAAGTCAAACTAGCTCTACTAACAAGCATCAGTTTGCCAGCACATATTTGAACAGAACAACTTGAAAACGTCCTAGTGCTCAAATGATAGTAGTCTAATCTAAAACATATTTCAACAAACTTAACATCAACATCATCAACATGAGAATAATGTAAAGCTCTAAAAATGTTTTTTTTTGTTTTGTTTTTGCAGGAGCTCCAAAGTTGAATGGTAAAGTAATCAAAATAAAATTGTAGATTAATAGAATTATTGAACTCGTAGAATAAAGCAAAAGCTCAAAACGAGCAATTTGGCAAACAAAACAAAAGGATTATTTGTCTAGCCCGACCACATAATTAGGGACTAGCCCCAAGATAGGTTAAGGGGATTTTTTAAATCTGAATATTTTCAAATCATCTTCGTTTTACATTATTAAAAATTCAAAAAAATAAAATAAAATTTGAAGCACTTATAACCCTGGTACTATCGACCCTCAAATGGAAGGTTCAGAGTCGATCTTTGAAAGGGTTTTATTTGGAGCACTTTGTTAAGCTCCAAATTTTTTTATTTTTCATTTTTAAATAAATAATCTTAGGGATGAATAAAGAAGATCTGAAAAAATCAAGTTAATAAAGATCCTCTTCACTATTTTTTTTTTTTTTTTTTTGGGAGGGGGGGTGGGGGGTGGACAAGTGTTATAGGTGTACAGGTTTGGCCAACAAATATGCTCCCATTGCTCAAATAATAGAAGAAGTGCCTGAACTAGTACGCTAAAGCCCAAGATTTCAGATTTCAGAATCAATGAAATGTACAAATCAAGCTTAAACTTCAATAAGCAAAACAACAAACAATCTCGATAATGGTAATCAATAGTTATTCCACAAACAGAAGGACTTAAACAAAGACTGCCATGCATTACAATAGTGGTTCTTTCAGAATTAATTTACATCTGGATTATATGCAAGTAATTCATATTCAATAAGACACAGCTCAAATATTTCAAATGCAATATTATTTATTATAGATGTTGTATGCACATATATCATTTGTGTTGAAGGAATAAACACTTCGACCCCACTTTCAAACTGGAATTTGCTCATTTCAGCACTTCACAGCTCGTAATAACTTCTTCCTTTGCAGATTTTATTTCTCTTTCTTATGGAGGAAGTAACATGCAGTGAAGAAATTTTCTTTTCATGTTGGAGATTGAAGCAATTCATGGACTTGCTGTCAAATAATTCAAATACCAGCTTATACCACTCTCAGTCTCTTTAGGATCAGATATGCCGCCATCTTCCCCCAAAGGTTGAAGATGAGTGTGGAGCATGATAAAAGGCCAATCATAGAGGTAATCCAGTTGGTTAAGCTGAGTCAACCATTAGCCTTGTAAGAGAACACTCTAACTCTAACAAATCTAAACGTTATACATGCTAGCCCCCTCCTAAGGTTACCTAATACATCCTGTACGAGCTTTCAATGCCAAGCAATTAGCATTACGACATATGTGTCATCAAACTGACTACATGTCTAGAAAGTAAAGAACTTATCAAGTTACATGTAGACAAGTCAACTAACTTCATCTAGCCATCAAATGTGAACATCTCAAATAGAATATTCTAAAATCTAGATGGTTTCTTAAAAACTCTAAAAATATTAAGAATTTTCAGACGCCCTCATGAAGTTCAAAAGCTTCCCCCATGGTCCAAAAGAAACTACAGACTATCATTTAGCCCTAGGAAGCTACATACTCATTTTCTGGACTTGATTGTATAACTCAACCCAAAATATACTCAACAAGTTAAATGATAAATTTCACTAGGTCCAGGTGTTCGAGGCCCATCCTCAACACGCGTGCGTGCACGCGCACCCGCGCGCACACACACACACACACATATAGATGGGAGTAACTTTTATATGCCCAAGGGCTGATGTGCAATAGTATATGCCCAACGGCCCAGAATGAATTTAGGCGGATCTGACAGCCACAATTGCATTTCGTATTTGAGTTTTACTCTTTTTTCTACAAATCTGAAATTTGGATCGTCCACTCTTCTCGTTAAGGAGCAGCTAATAAAAAATATAAAAAATAACTAGTAAAAAATTTGTCTAGATGCGATCCAAGCGGGTTCAAGTGCCTGAAGGGCGTTATCTATCGAAACAAATATGATTGCCCTGAGAAGATACTCCCTTCATTCTTCCTCTATGTTGTTTACGGAATCTAGTTCTTTTAGGGTTATAGTTGATGGTAGTGCTTTAATCCCATCTCTACTGCAAAACCGGACATGAGAGTTTTTTCTCATCCAGTTCCTCGTGAATTAAATGATTCACTCTATAGATACATGTATTTAATGAATAATACATTGAATCAGCGGATTCATTCAAATGAAATCTCTAACATATGAATCAGATTCAGATATATGTTCTATACAGAGAGAATAATAGAATATAGAATTCTAAAAAGAATTAGATTCCAAAAGATAGCATTATAAATTAACCAAAATACTCCTTGAGCTTTCAGAGGTGTTTTGCTCAATTTATGTGCACCTATTACTCAACAGAAAACGTTCAAAATTTCAAATAATTTGGATTTGTGGCCAGCCGATTGGCCCAAATTGAATTGAATATGGGCCATTGGGTCTATATTATTGCATCCGCTCTTGGGCTGACAAAAGTTTTTCCTTATATATGTGTGTGTGTGTGTGTATACACACCCCTAATTTGGCCATAACATAAGCCAACTCTGTCTTTCCTAAAGCTCTAGTACAAACTTCATCAAGCACAAACAAATTATTCACATGTTTCATGCAACATGTAATTAGGATCCAATTGGACTGCTACATTTAAGCTAGCTGCAAAGAAATAACCAAGAAAACAGGACAAATACTGCTCATACATGTAGATAGATTGAGTCAATGCATGTAAATTTATAAATAGGCTGTAAAAAAAGCATAGAAAAAAAGCTTTTTTTCTTTTTCTTGATAAAAGAAAAAATGTTTTTTTTCTTTAACCAATCCTACTAAAAGGCATGTTTATTCGAACATACTTTGTTATCAGCCATTAAGTACGATTTTGCTGTATGGTCCAGTATCTACACAATGATAATGAGGAACACAAAAAAGGATAGAAATAACCACCTCTGGCACAAACATACGCTGCTTGTGTACCGTGTTAATGATCTCTTCATGGACAGCCCTTTTCTTCTTCATTACATCAACCCATTCCTTAACAAATTTATAATTACAAATAGAAATTAAACTTTATATTAAAAAGGTTCATAGTAGCTTCTAATATGATTTATCAAAACTAATGCCTCTAACCACTATGAGAAACATGCACCAATAGATGATTTCAACATGCAAGTTATATTTAACTCCTAGTGAAAGTAACTTTAAGTCAATGCAAGTTTGACTAATCAGAAAAAAACAAAAAGCAAGGTTCGAGCATTTTGAGTCACATACCCAGCCAATCTCACAAGTAAAGCTAGTGAAATAGACAGCTACAGATTTAGTACAAGAAGGAGATCTATTCAATCAAGTACTAAGAAACACAAAATTCATTGAGGTTATGATGCCTGCACACTAGGCCCCATGAAGTGCACCTATATAAATTCAACAGAAGATCCATTGCTCAATGAATCAAAAGTTGCATAGTCAATCTCAGCCCCAGCATTAGAAGTCATACGATATTCTAAACAAACTGTAGCCATACATATGATCTTCATTATTAAAAATCTACCAACAGTAGGCCACAGTATCAAATGACAGAAATGAAGGCAGAGCTATGTTACTACACCAAGTTCAACTCATCAGTTCCTATCCAGATATTGACACCTGACATGTCTTGCCGTAATGCCACCTTTATTTTGAAGTTTATCATCCTTTTCCGTTTTTACCATTTTTATTTCACAAGTTTGGGTTTTATAGAACGGTTGTAAGACCAGCCATGTTTTATGGGACTAAAAGCTGCGCAGTCAAGAGACAATATATCCATAAGATAAGCGTAGCTGAGATGAGGATGTAGAAATGGATGAGTGGCAAGAAAAGAAAGGACAGAATTCAGAATGAATACACACAAGGGAACTTATGGATGGCTCCAATAGGTGACAAGATGAGGGAAAGTAACTCAGGTGGACTAGCCATATGCAACATAGACCTAATACGACACCAGTTAGGAGGGATGATTTTGTTCAAGTGGAAGGCTCTAAAAGGGTAAGGAGAATGCCCAAAATGACATAATAGAATTAGTAGGAAGAGATATGGTGAATTATGGTCTGACTGAGGGTATGGCCCTTGATAGAGCAGAATGGTGGAACAAGATTTGTGTAGCTGATCCCAAATGGTTGGGATAAGGCTCGGATGATGATGATGATTTCACACGTTTGGGTTTATTTTCTCTTTACCCAATAAACAAAACATTAACTAAAATAATACTATTGTGGGAATTCATACAAATACTATTCCAGTACAGTATTAAAGGAAAACCATGCTACCTATCAAAATGTCAGTTGCCCTATTTGTGGCTGACACCTCCTTTTTTGGATGGACCAATGATTGATGACTTTCATTCAATACTGTGAAAGGCAGATTCAATTGCCTACGCAGCCGAGAGTCCTCACCGCTTAGGCGGGAGCCAGATACCTAGGCAGCCGCAAAGAAGTGGTTTTATTTTTTTTATTTTAGTTGTTTAAATGTAGAGAGATAAACATAGAGAAAAGAAGGAGTTACATGTGGAGAGAGAGTGGTGGAGTTGACTAGAGCATTGCTTATTTAATGCACATATTTATACATTAAATGATTGTATTTGTATTTTTGTGTCTTGGAATAAGTTGTCCTTGCATTAAATGCTTATTAATGATTGTCATAAGTAGAGAGACGAAGGTTGTTATACATAGAGAGAGAACGGGTGTAAGGTGGAGTTCATGTCCATGTCCTTGCATTGAGAGAGAGATGTAGAGTTGATGAAGCATTTTTTATTACTTGAATATTTTTATATATTAAATAGATATATATTTTAGTGTGTTAGGATGAGTTGCCCTTGCATGAAATGCTTATTAATGTGAAGAAAGACGGATGCCAAAACACCGGAACAATCTGCTTCTCAATTAGTGTAACAATGTCACATTAGCCCAAGACTCACAATCAAAGAGATAGAAGAAGAACAATCAAGATGAGATAGAAGAAAAAACTGTTCATTCAATGATGAAAAATAGGGTATACAAAAGCATTACAAACTTGACACATGAAATCCAATTTTACCACAATACACCTCTCTTTAAATAGAGGTTCTTAGAACCATATTTATTATAGTAACTACCCACTTACAACAATATTTACAGCAATAACTACTAACCACCTAGCAGTTCCATAATTTCCTATTATACAAAATTACAAATACAACTCATTACATCACTCAAATAAAAACTAATATCATCAACGTAAAACCTTTTCCCAACTAACTGGAGTCGGCTATACGAATCCTAGTTCGTCATTCTGTATTATTAAAGATCACCATAAGTCCTCATTTCTCATCTCACTACTTCCAACCATATCCTTTAGGACCTACCCTTTGCCTTTTTGAGTCTTCCACTTGAACTAACTCGCACCTCCAAACAGGTGTTATACTGGGTTTACGTCGCACATGGCCAACCCACCTAAGTCTACTCTCTCTCATCGCCTATTAGTGCCACTTAAATTTTTTTGAATGTATTCATTTCAAATTCTAGCCCTTCTTGTCCAGCCACTCATCCATCTCAACATCCCCATCTCCGCTATACTCATTTTACGGGTATGTTGTTTTTTACTGCCCAACATTCTGCCCTATAGAGCAAAGTTTATCTCACAGTTGTCCTATAGAACTTGCCCTTTAGCTTCATTGGTATGCAGCAATTACATAAAATTCCAGTTGCACATCTCCACTTCACCCAACCAATTCAAATTCTATGCGCGACATCTTCCTCAATCTCTCCATTTTCTAGAAAACTACACCTTAACAATTTTAATACCCCCCCTTAAAGTGATTGTCTAGAAATGAGACCATGCTTAGCTCTTGTGTGATGCGATCATCTCTAACACTACCTGAAAGCGAAAATCCAGCCATTGACAAGCCACTAAGGAGATTCTCAAACTCCACCAAGGATGGTTGCGTGTCTAACCTTAAATAGAAGTAACATAGGGAATATATTCCCTCTTTAACCACAAATGATGAGCCGCTTCATTTGTGCCTCCATAATAGATTCTTTTGGATCAACAAGAGAGATCCACAAACAAAGATTCTTGATCTTTAAGAAAAATTGGGAAATAGAGAGATCGCATTGAGTTTGAGTTCCCTACTCGACACTAAAACCATTCGACCTTCCACCCGGATCCATCTTCAAAAAGACAATCAATCTTCACCAAGGGAGTCAAGACATTTTCATCACCACCTATGTGACCCAATTTTCCCACAATGCACCTCTCTTCAAATAGAGGTTCTTACAACCATATTTACTACAATTGCTCCCCACTTACCACAATAACTACTTATTTCCAGCAATAACTACTAACCACCTAGTAGGTCCATAACTTCCTATCACACAAAATTACAAATACAACCTCACTACATCACTCAAAATAATTTGGGTTTTAAAAACCAACATTTGGTATCATAGCGAATGGTTTCATTATCCAATGAATATTTAAAACAAAAGGGAAAATTTGAGAAGTCATATGGCCATTTTTTAAAAGAAAATGTTGGGATCAAAATAATATCAAGTGATTTTACAATGATAAAAAAGAAGAAAAAAAAGTTCTTAAATGTCAAAAAAAAGGGGCAGTGAAAGGGGTTGAGTTCTTGATGTTGGTGTTTTGCAAAAGTTTTCAACATTGAGATCTCAAAAAAAGAAGAAAAAAAAAATTTTTTTGAAAGGGGGACATAAGTAATCTCATGGATAATCCATACCTAGTGAAAGCATAGGAAAAAAATGTTTTTTTTAAGAAAAAAATGGATCATAGTACTAGTGTGTCATGTCATGAAATGACCATCAAAAATTATTTTTTGAAAAAGATAAGGATAGTAGTCCTAGTGTATCATGCTATGAAAAGGTAGAAGGGCGCCTAGTGAAGGCATAGGAAAATATTTTTTGAATAGGCCCGTAGTCCTGGTGTGTCATGTCATAAGATTGCATGAGGATGCCAAGTGATGAGGATGTCATGTGAAGGCATTGAAAAACTGTTTTTGGAAAACAAAAATAGAAAGAAAACTAATTGTTGCAATTTTTTTGTAGAAAAGACATCAAGAACACATGGCAAATTCTACCCCAAAAAGCAAGTTACATGAAGTAGGCCAAAAGCAAAAGATTGAACAACCTATTTTACAAAACTATCAAGGAGGGACCTGATCATAGTCCTATTTTTGCTTGTCAGATAGAAGTTGGAGGAAGAAAATTTTTAAGATTTCCTATGGATACAAAAAGAGAAGCTGAACAAAGTGTTTTTCAATATGTTGAAGTTGCCAAAAAAAAGAAGTGGAAATATTGAAATTGAAGATGATGATGAAGAAACTATGAAGATTGCAAGAGAAGAACAAATTTCTCAAATGAAGGAGCACATCAAAAATCTTGAAGCTACACTTTTGGAGCTAAAAAAGGAAAATGAAAATCTTAACATTATTATTGAAAAGAGATTTTGCATCAAGGGGGAGTGTTGAACATTGATACAAAACTTTAGAAAGATGGAGTCACATGAAAGCCTTGTAAATATCTCTTATTTTCTCTCTAAGTGAAGTTATGTCCGTAGTTATGATTTTGCAGTTATAGTTATCTTAGTGGCCGTTATTCTCAATGCATGTGCGTAGTTATTCATGTAGAGTCCCATAACAAGGTAAATTTGTTATGGGAAATTCACAGCGGTCTGTGGCCCTAACTCTCCATCCCTTAGACATAGGCTCTGGTCAGAATTGGATATGGTTGCATCTCTACCTTATCCCATCTGGTGCCCGGGTGGTGACTTTAACATCACCCGATGGTCCCACGAGAGAAGCACCTCTAATTCAATTTCCGAAGGCATGAGGGACTTCTCGGATTTTGTCAGTCGAAACGAGCTTTTCGATGTCCCCCTCCAAGGTTGTAAGTTTACTTGGTCCAACCACGCAACCAGCCCCACCCTCTCTAAACTCGATAGGTTTCTTCTGTCTCTGAATTGGGAAGAATACTTCTCTAGATCCTTAGCTCTAGCCCAACCTAAACCCACTTCGGACCACTGTCCCATTCTGCTAGACACCCTGGCTGTTAAGAGGGGCCCGAGACCTTTCAGATTTGAACTCTTGTGGCTGCAAGAGGAATCTCTACATTCCCTCATCCAAAATTAGTGGTATTCCTATTCCGCTCTCGTCTCTGAAAGCGCAGGATACATTCTGCAGACAAAAATAAAACTGCTCAAAGTCTCACTTGAAGTTCTGGAGTAGGTCTATACCTAGTAACTTCCCTCATATTAAAACCTCTCAGCTCAACACCATTCAATCTCTGGACCGTCTCGAAGAGGATAAACCAATGATCGATTCAGAACTTGATCTCAGAAACAAGGCAAAGATGGAGTATCTCTCAACTCTCAAGAAAGAAGAGATTTATTGATATCAGAGATCCAGGATCCAGTAGCTAAAAGCAAGGGATCTAAACAAAGCTTTCTTTCATCAGATAGCCAATTGTCGTAAGAGAGACAACTCTATCTCGATGATCAGACGTAAAAACTGCCTTTTTACACAACCTGATGATATTGAACTCACCATAGTAGATTTCTTTCAATCTCTTTACTCTGCTCCCTCTGGCCCTAGACCCAAGATGTCTTCCGTCGATTTTTTTAGCCTCTCGACTGAAAGGACTTTGCGGTTAGAAAGACCTTTTACTGAGGAAGAGATTTTGATAGTTGTTGATGCACTACCCAAAGATAAAGCCCCTAGCCCTGACGATTTCCCAATTGCACCCTTTAAGGCCTTCTAGGATATTTTTGCTCCTGACTTTAAACTCTTCTTCGATGAATTCTTTCTCCGGGGAACCCTACATCAAGCTCTTAATGCAACCTTCCTAGCTCTTGTTCCTAAAGTGGAAGGAGCAGAGGAAATCAAGGATTTCCGCCCCATCAACCTGTTAAACTCCTCCTACAAAACTCTAGCCAAAGTCCTAACAACCAGATTTCAACAAGTCCTTCCTTCCATTATCTCCTCTTCCCAAACCGCTTTCATCAAAGAAAGACAAATTCTTGATGGAGCATTAGTGGCTCATGAGTGCATCCACTCACGTCACCTTGAGAAAAAACCTGGCCTAATCTTCAAAATTGACTGGGAGAAAGCTTATGACCATGTCAATTGGTCCATCTTAGAAGAGACAATGGTCAGAATGGGTGTCCCAAATCGCTGGAGGAAGTGGATGCGAGGCTGCTACTCCCATCCATACTTCTCTATCCTTATAAATGGGAACCCGAAAGGCTTCTTTTCTTCCTCGAGAGGTCTTCACCAAGGAGCCCCCCTCTCTCCCTTCCTGTTCGCTATTACTACTAAAGTTTTTAGTCGTTCTCTTTCCCGGGTTTTTCAGGCAAGTCTTCTCTCCGGCTTCAGGAGTAGTAGACACGGCCCAACAGTGTCACATCTGCAATATGCAAACGACACTCTGGTGTTCTTAGATGCCTCCCCTAGGGAAGTGGATACCTTGAATCTCTTCCTCAAATGCTTCCAAATTGCAACTGACTTCAAAGTCAACATGGAAAAGTAAAAAATGATGAGGGTTGCAATGTCAAATGTTGAGATTAGAGGCCTTATTCCCAACTGGGAATGTAAAGTGGAGGACCTCCCTACAGCCTATCTAGGTCTCCCTCTTGGACTAGGCAAACCCAAAAAAGGTCAATGGTCCCTAGTCATTGATAGGGTGGACATACGCTTGGCTGGATGGAAAGGTCGCCTCCTTTCTATGGCAGGCAGGTCGACTCTGATTAAAGCTACTTTATCAAACTCTCCAGTTTACTTAATGTCGCTCTTCCATATGCCTACTCAAGTGGCCAATCGTTTGGACCAGCTCATGCTTAATTTCCTATGGTCAGGGCAGGCTCAGAAGACTAAATTCCATCTGGTAGGTTGGGACAACATTTGCCTTCCTAAAAACCAGGGTGGTCTAGGTAGCAGGGTCCTCAGAAAGTATAACCTCGCCCTCTTAGGCAAGTGGTGGTGGCGAATGGCATCTCAGCCTGATTCCCTGTGAGCTCAGGTATTAAGAAACAAATATCGGATAGCTGAAGGAGCTTGGGTAACTTTGTGGTCCCACAGACACAATACCTCAGGGAAGAATTCGTCAATGAAACAGATAAAATCAGGATGCAAAATATCGACTTTGAAAGGTGCTATCAGGAATCCATCTGGTTCGAGGGCTTTGTCTTTGGCTAGGGCATCAATTGCTTTGAGAATTTCTTCTTCAGTGAAAGGTTGCTCTAGCCAAGCAGCCCGGTCTACAAGGAGAGCCAAGAATTCAAGAGTTGACATTCTCGATCTCGGGCCAGAAGGAGCAGTGTATAAAGTCTGAAAAAACTCTATAATAGCCTCCTCAATTTCTTCAGGGTGAACCAAGTAGCGGTTATTGGATTTGAGCATCGAGATAGTATTGTCTCTTCTGTAGCAATTTGCTATTCTATGGAAGAAAGCTGTGTTTTGGTCACCCGCTTTCAGCCACTTTATCCTTGATCTCTGGAACCAATAAATCTCTTCTTTTTTGAGAATAGAGTGGTATTTCATTTTTTACTGTGTTCTGAGATTCAACTCTGTGGTGTCCAGAGATCCGGATTCAAGACGGTCAAGTTTTTGGATGGTATCCAAGAGGGAAGATTTGATTTGAAAGTAGTTGCCGGGAATGGACCTACTCCAGATTTTGAGAGAGGCTTTGAGAAGCTGGATTTTTGTCTAGAGTCTATAGCTTGCTCTACCCTGGACCTGGGAAGAAAAGGAGTTCCACCAAGTTGGGATAAGGGTAGGGAGGGACTCCTCTTGGAGCCATGCTAATTCAAACCTGAAAGGTTTTGGGCCCCTCCTGACTGCAAGAGTATCAAGAAGAATGGGGTAGTGATCATAAGTGGATTTGGGTAGGGCCAAGGTAAAGGAGCCTGGGAACTGTTCCTCCCAGTTCGGGGATAAGAGAAATCTATCTAGTTTAGAAAGGGAAGGTTCGGGAGCATGGTTGGACCACGTATAGCAACTTCCTTGAAGAGGAATGTCAAGGAGTTCATTCCGACTGATGAAGTCAGAGAAGTCCCTCATGTTCTGAGAGATGGAGGTGGAGGAGTTCCTCTCATAAGACCATCTGGTAACGTTGAAGTCTCTTCCCAAACACCAAATTGGTTGTGGTAGGGCTGCTACCTGGTCCAATTCAGACCAAAGTATGTGTCTGAGTGAAACTGAATTTGGGCCATAAAAGGCCGTGAATTTCCAGGGGATACCATCAGGGATACTAGAGAGGAGTATGGTCACAGAAAACTCCCCTAAGTGGGAGGAGTTGAGAGAATGATCTGAAGGGTTCCAGATCACCCAGATGCCCCCTGAAGCCCCGTTCGCCGGCAGTGAGACCAACTGGCATGGTCTTCTACCCCATACCTGGCGAATGAGTAGAAGAGTAGGCTCAGGTTGTTTGGTTTCGATGAGGGCAAGAACTGTGGGAAGGTGTTTAGAGGTTAAATCCTTGAAAGCATCCCTTTTGGAACCTTATAGAAACCACGCCCATATAATAATATTGTATTGTAATATATTAAAAATATATTAATAATAAAAATCACAATAGTATAATAATATGTGTAATTGTAATAGATTATTCTACTACTAAAGATTATTATATTTTATAGTTACTACTAATAATAATAATAATAATAATAATAATAATAATAATAATAATAATAATAATAATAATAATAGTACTAGTAAGAGTAATAATGGATTTTATTCCATCTCCACATTTTGGCCTAAAAACATGGATACAGTTATCCAAGCGGAGATTGAAATCCCATCCAGACCGCAATTAAATAAGGGTGGCAATGGGTTGAGTCCGGTTGGACTCAGACCCGGATCCGAATAGTATTCGGGTCCAAAATTTGGACCCATACCCAAACCCGTGACTTCTGAGTCTGGTCGGATCCATTGCCACACTATGACTATGAGCTTTTGTTTTTTTGCCCTTTTTTTTACCATCATATACCCTATGACTATGAGCTTTTTTTTTTTTGCCAATAATACTGTAAATGTTGCTAATATTGTGACAATATGAACACATAGCATGTGCCTAAAGACACATGATTGCCATCATATACCCTATGACTACAGGTACAAGTCGGGTACGTGTCGGGCCAGGATGGACCTGGACCCGAATGGTATTTGAGTCCAAAATTTGGACCCATACCGGGACCTGAGGTCGAGTCTACCCGTCGCATCCCTGGTCTGGTCAGGTCCATTGCCACCCCTACATCTAAACTGCAGATATGCCCGGTATCCATGGAAATAAGTTTCCTAGAGACCCATTTCCGGGGGCCAAAAGGGCCCTTATTATATATGGGCCACGAAATTATGGCCATATTCAATAATCATGGCCATATTCATAACTTCTCTACATACCAAAGTTTTTGCTTCCAGTTTCTATTATCTCCTAGCTAGACACTTTATATATATTCAAACAACAGGAACTTGGTTAAAATATTTTTCTTCCACATTTAAATATTCTAAATTTCTATGATATTTCCGTTTTGTAGTTTTAAATACTCGCAAAAGTGGAAATGCTCCAATCACAATAGAGTACACATTTTGATTTAACCTGAAGTCCTATTCCATCAGTTCCAGATTCAGAGTTTGTTTCTTTTGTCTTTTCCATCTATATGTATGTTTGATTGGTACACAAGGAATTCACCTATGTTTGAGACAAGGAGTTCCATATTGTTATGGGATACAAACCACAGGTTAGGAGTTATCATGTACGATACTAAGATCTGCAATAAAAAGTTATGTCCTGAATGATACAAGTCCTCTAGAATATGCATATATTTGTTTGTATAAGCTAAGTATGACAATTTCTAGTTACGCTCACTACCAAGTAACACATTTCTCCTGCTTTAATGTTCACACTCTTCTTGTTTTCCTTAGCAATGGCAAACAGCTGACTCATCCTGAAATTTGAAGTGGAGATGCTACTTGGTGCAAATCAACATTTAAACATGCAAATGAAATTATGTTCCAGTCTCGTACCTAGTGAATGTAACTTTGATAGGAAAGACAAATTGAAAGAAGTTTCTCAACTCTGTGTCAAAATAATATAAAAGGAAGATATGCAAGCTAAAAAGTAAAACCTAATCAAAATCCGATAGCTATTTTCTACATGTTTCTGTATGTGTAGTATGCATATTATATATGTGCACTGAACACCAAATCAGACTGAAGAAGTGTCAAATGAATAATAGGCGTATTAATCAAAATCCAATAGCTATTTTCTACGTGTTTCTGTATGTGACTATGTGTGCATATTATATATGTGCATTGAACACCAAATCAGACTGAAGAAGTGTCAAATGAATAATAGGCGTATTGAGCAACCAAGGTCATGAAGTTACTTGTCCCTTCGCTTTGGCAGCTTCTCCTTCTGCCTCCAATATGGTCTGTTTTGGTCTAATCCATATCCAATTGGTGATAGAAGACAAATAGATGAAAGTATTAGTCAAAAAAACTCTCAAGCATTTTAGCAAAAAGTAAAAGAAAAGAAAAAAACACAGCACCATAACCAGGGTTAATAAAATATTGTAAAGATAGAAATAAGAGGAAAAGCATCTCAAGTCAACGAAAAATTACAAAACATAGAAAATATGAAAACAGATCACAAAACTAACCTAAAAGCTTTCAAACTTTCTGAAAAGGCCAGTGCATTTAGCTCACTACATCCCAGTTCATTCATAAATATAGGATGCACTCCTTCACGAGGTAAATCTTTTGCTCTCCTAATAGATTCCCTAGATGGTGAAGGCTTTGTCTTTGAATACAAGCTAAAAGCATTTGTACAAGTTTTTCTTAATGCAATCAGTTCCGAGGACCCATCAACAATTTCTCGAACCCTATCAGAAACAAGATCTAGGGTTGTCTGGGGAAAACGGCCATAAACTGTTTCCCCGTTTTGAAGTGCCTGATCTATTTTTGACAAAACCCCATTCATGTCTTTGACGACTTCCTCTTCTGTAGGAGCAGGTCTTAAAGGCTTTGAAAGAAAGAGATGAAGATCTAAGAGGTAAGGCATATCTTCTGATGTAACAAAGGAGTATGCAGTACCTGTGCGACCAGCACGAGCAGCTCGCCCAACTCTATGGACAAATATCTTAGGTTTGGGAGGAAAGTCCCAGTTCACAACATTATCAAGCAATGGAATGTCGAGGCCTCTTGCAGCAACATCAGTAACAATTAAAAACATAGTTTTTCTTGACCTAAACCTCGAAAGGTGCATTTTGCGAGCATCTTGATCCATATCACCATAAACAACAGATGGTTCTATACCATCCGCTTTGAAAATACCATTGAGAAACTCTACATGATGCTTCGTTGAAACAAATATTAGTGTTTGTTGGTCAGAACTGATTTGCTCCCTCACTAAATGCAGCAAAGCAGCATACTTTTCTTCCTGGCGTGATGTGAAAAAGGTGATCTTGAGATCAGGACTAATCTTAGTTTCAAGATCAAGGCGTACGAGTTGGGGATCACGTAAACCAGCCTTTGCAAATTCGGCAAGTGCACTCGGTAAAGTGGCACTGAAGAGTAAAGTTTGGCGAGTCTCACTCAGCTGAGAAAGTATCTTGTGCAACTGTTCTGCAAAACCCATCCCAAACAGACAATCGGCTTCATCAAATACAACATATTCTACAGTGCGCAAGGACATATCATCAATCTCTGCCAGATGATGCATAAGTCGACCAGGAGTTGCAATTATAACATCAGGATTTTGGGCCAGTTCTTCAAACTGGCTTTCCATGCTATCCCCCCCAACCAATAAGCTTGCACGAATATCTGCTTAAGACAAAAACACAAGCCTTAATAAGTGGTTCAGTATTCAATTTAATTTTAGTTTAAAATTGTAGTAAAGAAAAGTCATAGATCTATACTATGAGGCAAAATTTTGTCTGTTCAATAGGCCACAAAACAGGTTTTACAGTTTCTAGGATAGATATCCCACAAAAAAATTCAAAACCCAAGGAAAACCAATGAAAACCCAAATAAGAGAAGACATTGACAGGGTCCATTAATAAATGTGTGCAATGCATGTCAATAAAACTGAAAAATCTGAGAGGCTATGTTCTGTCCATCATATGGTTCATTAAGCAACATTTCTTTCTGCCAAAACCTTTCTTCTATCATTATTTTTTCTCCAAAACTAAAGATGAAGAAGACTAGTTCTGTTTTACAGCTCCGTAAGCACCATTCCATCTTCCTTAAAAATGATACAATTCTATACAGTAACAAGACAAAGAAAAGCCTGAAAACTTCCAAACCTACGCCAATATCTTACCAAGTGCCCAAGAAAAGACATCATCTCTTCCAACTCCCCTTCCATTAGCTCACCTCTAACAGAAAGCATCCACATGATTTTTCCCCAAGGACGCAAGTGAAGTCAACAACCCAAACAATCTAAGCATCTAGCCAAAATTCACATCCTTAGGAGAACCTCCTAGAGGGATTATCCAAAACATCTGTCAAGCAGAATATGCTACCTACAATCCGTCCTAATGACTATTCAATCACTTACCCCGAAGATCACTACATGCTCACTAATAGAAAGCAAGCTCCAAAAATACGGCCTCTTATTTTCCATTTACCATCCCAAATTTCAGTATCATACATAACATTTGATCTCAACTGCTAGATCCTTTAAAAAAAAAAAAAAAACATCAAGAACTCTAAAATGTGAATACCCAAATCCTTTGAATCCTTGTCTCAATAACACTTTTTCCACTGAATTGGATTAATTCTATCAGTAGAAAGAGTCATGTTGTCCCAAGGCTCCACAGAAAGTCCCTTTGGATATAGCAACTTGTTAGTAGACATCTTAGCATACCCAACAAAAAAATGTAGCGAATCAGGATAACAGCCAATGTGAACCTAACAAGTTTGATAGGACCTACTAGCCTTGTGATTCTCTTCATCACAGTGTCTCAAACTTGTTTCTAAGGGGCACAGTAATAAAGAGGAATCCAAAATATGAGGTGGATCAATAATCAATAATTCCTCCCATAGCCCTAGACTAATCCTTGTAACCATTTTATCTTTCCAATGGCAATGGACTTTGTTTTGGACAAATTGCCCTCTTGAACCAACGCCCTCACAATGCGTATCAGTATAAAAATCAAGGTAGAGAGTGCTCCAGAAGAGGACCTCAAATCATGATGGAGTCATCTAAACATTGCGAATGTAAGTCCTTTCCATACCAAGGATGGGGGAAAGCCCTCAATCCAACAAAGCTTTGCCCCTTCATTGAGACACCAAATATTCTACCATGACAGACGACAAGAGAGGCAGAGAAGCTCCTCCCAGCACAATCCTCTCCAAAATCTATAAACTTCTTTATGGGAAGGCATTAAGAACTAATGAAAATCAGGAGTAGAAAAAAACACGCACGATCATTCAGTGAATCAATCTATCCGCAAAACCTAACCTTCTCAACTTGTATCCAACAGAACTCTGGCAACATGGTTATGAGCTTTTTCCATGTTTGCAATAAAGTTTGATCCTACACTTTGGATGCCAGTCCCCTAACTGGAGGGGTGAAAGGCAGGTAGTTTTGTACCCATTGGTTAGGGGAAGAGTCAGCAGATTTTCTCCATGAGAACCAGACAGATGACGTTGTGCTTATTCTACTAAATTCAAGGGAGCTTCGTGAAAGTGAGATGCATATGGGTGGCTCATTGACATTAGGTTCCACTAGAGTCAAATGAAAATTTCTATGGCTGGTGGTGGTTAACAAAAAAATCCCAAGGCTGGTGTGCACAGTGGATTTGGAGAAAGCACATAATTGGAGTTTTTTCCCATCTTCCATTTTGAGCAGGAAACAAACTTGTGCTTAAAGACAGTCGATTAAAACTCAGTCCACCAACTTGAACATTGACACAATTTTCCCTTCATCGATCACAATAAAAATTCACTTCATCTAGAAGTGAACACCTGGAATAAATGGTAAATAACACCCAGCAATGATAGATACAAGGTCATATAGGATTCCTTCTTGGTATCCATGCTCAAGAAGTATTGGGGTGATAGGCAGTAAAGACATATTAGAACTAATTAGAGAGAGACGAACCCATAAACAACTAACAGTAACTATGGGTAAAAAGAAGTTGGGAGGCGAACATGGCATGAAATACAACTCAATTAAACATCTTATAGAATACTTTGGGGCACACAACGAGATATCAGTAGTTAAATAAGAAGAAAGATTAGGACATTACTTATTCAGGTCTGACAGAGAAGATTAGATCATATCGCCCCCAGATTCCAAGGGAGAATTTTCAATCGAATCAATGTGCTGGCCCTTAACCATGTGTTCAGAGGAGAGCAATGCTGTAAACATAGTATGGAGTATCCAAGGGCCTGTCAAGAACCAAGCCTTTGCATTGCTTATTATCCTCGATAGAGAGCTGACTGTTGACCTTTGACAAACAACAAACTGACCATACCTAATAGATTTCTAATGTTCAAAAAAGAATTAGAGAAACAGTCAACCACCTATTTCTACATTGCAACTGGGTTACTGTAATGTGGGCCCTTTCATTAAAGTAGTTCAGTTTTGCATGTGTAAACTGATCATCAATGGTACACTGTTGTTTATCCCCTTGTTGCTGAAAAAATGATTGATACTGTGGCAGCTGACTATCCTCACAGTGCTATGGTTAACATGGTTAAAGAGGAACAAAAGAGGCCTTAAAAATGTTGATAGGGCCAACAGAAACCTCAGGACATTAATTATTTCTTAGAAAAGAGTTCAAGGACAATCATCTGGAAGATTTTGAGAACCAATGGCACCAACATGCGTATTCAGAACTATCAACAACCAGTAAGGCCTTCATCAAACAAAAAATAACCAGTAAGGCAATGGAATGGTTTCTGCCCTCTGTGGCTGTAACTAAAGTTACAATCTGAAGGAAGTAGAATTATACGATCTGCTACTGGATCTTCGGAATTAGGAGTCCAAGACAGAGCCATGCTATCAGATCGGCTGGGCAAACAGAAAAAGTATCGACGGTGTTCACATATTGTGTTTGAAGAAATATAGGGCATCTATATATATACTTGAGGCCGATGTTTTGGCCAAGGAAAAGGAGACCATAGAAAGAGCTGATAGTTACAGTGTTCTGTGTACAATTGTGCAGATGAACATACTTAGTTTTGATTCTTTTCGAGTTGGGTGCACTCTGATGGATTTTGTAGAAATCCAGTAAATGTTGTATATCATTTATTCTTTTTAAATAACAAATGAAATATATTTACCATTAAAAAATAATAATCAAAGGGGAAGAAAAATATCCATTTGAACTCATAGAGAAGAACAGAAGTAGAGTAAGAAACAAACCCATATATCTCCCTAGCTCCTTGGTAAACTTGAAGGTCTGAAGAGCCAGGTCTCTGGTCGGTGATAGAACTAGGGCACGAACCCCAGTCTGAGGAACATGCTCCTTCAATCTCTCCAGCATGGGGACCAAGAAAGCAGCGGTCTTTCCTGAACCAGTCCTGGCCATGCCGACCACATCAGCACCCGCAAGAATGAGGGGCATGGCCTTCCTCTGAATAGGGGTTGGAACCCTGTAACCCTTCCGCTTCACCCCTCTGAAAACATTAAGGCTGAGGCCCATGGACTCGAAACCACCGGACTTTGCTTTCTTCTTCATCTTCTCCACCTGCTTCAGCTGCGCCTTCGAGCTAACCTGCAAATTAACACGCGCCATTGGAGCTCGCTCTCTCTCTAGATTTGAAAGTTAGAGAGAGAGTGTGCGTGGAAGAGCTCTGCTCCCCGGGGTCTTCTTCCCTGGTAGAGAAAGCAATAAGCTTCCTCGACTCGGAAGCTTGTAGCAAACAAATGAAACTGGTTGGGTTGAGGGAAAAAACAAAAAAAAAGAACGATAAAATGTCGAACTCGACGTTGCAAAAAATTTAAGGCTAAAATGTTGAAATTTTATATAAAAATATTATATTTTAAATATCAAAAAAAATATTCTATATTACGATCCCCTACGATAAATCCCTAAAATTTTAGATTAAAATTTAAGAAAAATATCTCCTTACCTTTATTTTTACTTCTACTTCCTATCAAAGTCAAGGTTTAAAAATGTTACTTTTATCATAAAATTTTCATTTTTTTTATCTCGCAACTTCTATATCTTTTTTATCATTAATTTTTTACCCACATAAATATTAAAATGATACTTATCTCTCAAAACACACTCTCTCAACACTCCATTTCTCTCTTTAGTTCCCAAAGTTAACTCTTTTTGAATCTTCATTATCTCATCTCTCACTAAAAATAAAACTACTCCCTCTAAAATCATTATCTCTCTCTTAGACCTCCATTTCTCTCTCTGCAATCCATCCATCTCTATAGTTTTAGTTTTTTTTTTCTGTCTAAAATCCATCAGGTAGGTCCGCCTAAGGTATGGGAAATCTTTCTCCTATTACATGAATCAAACGTTTCATTTCAATCGAGAAAAACCATCTCTTTCTCAACAATGTCTTTACCATTTGATCCAATAGCGTTTCGTTAGATAAGAACAGATTTGATAAATACTGATAACTCTCAACTGGCTATGAATCAACAATTCGAAGTGCTTTTCTTACGTATTCTTGATCAACTAGCATTCATATACAGATATAGGAGAATGTGTTTGGGAGGGTAATAAATCTCTTTGACATCTCTTCATCTGCATCCTTCAGGTCTTCTGTGTGCAACCTCTACCATTCAGGTCTTTCATGAGTCCACTGCTCTAGTTTTGCTGACCGATAAACCTGTGCAAAACACGAGAGAGAAGCCACAATGATTTCACCATGCATAAAAGATTTGTAAAGAGAGAAAGAGATGGCCCAATTTGTAGAGAGAGAGAGATGGCCCGAGTTTGAAGATGGAGAAATGATTGTGGAGAGATATAGAGAGAACCTCATTCTTCTTGGGGTGGACGGAGGATTGAAGCAAAAGCCATTTTTGGATACTCTGAAACCCTATCCAATTACAAAAATACAGCAACTAAACAAAAACTATTCTCTCTCCTCTCATCCCTCAAAAAGTAACCCATACAACTTGAAAAAAAACAAGAAATTCAAACACCCATTTACCCTTCTCTCTAAAACCTCTCCTTTTCTCTCTCTAAAACAGCTCCACACCAACCTCTTTCTCTCTCTAGAAATAATCACTTTCTCTCTCTAGAAATAACAAAGAGAACTTAAGAGAAACATGAAATTCAGAAACCCAATTATCCTTCACTAGGCCTCTGCAATTTATCGCGCCATTCAAAAACAGCACATTGTTTTTCCTTTAGAAATACCCAGAGATAGAGGAGGAGTAAAGAGAAAAAGATGATACAACAGTGAAAAATGTATTGCCCACAGTTTGCTCCAACAATGTAGGTCATTCGCACAGTTTTTATTTAAATCTTGTTTAGCAAAATGGCTTCTAACCATATTATATCTATTGTTGAGAGAGAGGAGAAAGAGACAATGTAGAGTGGGTCCCTGTACTTTGGGTATCGTATTAGAGAGAGAGAGAAATGGAAGTTTGAGAGAGGGAGATTTTAGAGAGAGAAATGGAGTATTGAGAGAGAGAGTGCTTTGAGAGATATGTATCATTTTAGTATTTGTGTGGGTCAAAATTTAATGATAAAAAAGGTATAGGGATTGCAAGATAGAAAAAATGAAGAATTTATGCTATAAGTAACATTTTCAAACTTTGGGTTTAATGAGAAATAGAAGTAAATAATAGAAAATAAAAAAATATTTTCCTTAAAATTTATTTTCAATATAGGTTTATATGAGCCCTGCATATATGTCCGCCAACTAATAGAAACCCATCCTAAATTAAACCATAAGTCTAAGTTAAGGAAATGAAACTTGTTGGGTTGAGAAAGGAATATGTATAAAAATAATATAGAAAGGCTTTGGATGCTACGAGATCATTTATTTTTTTGGAACAAGGAGGTTACATTCATTTTGTGTCGTTAGATGTGAAATCTTATACATAAAAGTATTATCAAATATTCGAGAAATTTTAGTTTGGACGTTGTGCCCAAACAATGATACATCTTCAATAGAGAGAGAGAGCCATTTTTATACTCCACCAGTGCACTCAACCTTGCCCTAGGTGCCCAACCCATTGAGCTCCAATTGCCTCCTAAAAACTATAAAAAAAACAAAGAAATTCAAAATTAAAAAAATCGAATATTGGTTAGAATATGTTTTAGATGATTTTGTTAGTTTTAAGATGATTTCTCTTTTTTCAATTTTTTTTTTGAAATATTCAATATAAAAAATAATTTTTTCACTAACTCAAATTTTATTCTAATGAAGTGGTACCCACGTTCTTCCGTGCTCGTAGGTCTACTACCTTATGCATCCAGCCCTTGAAGTAAATCAGCGGATATAACCATTCTAACCGGACAAGTCTTAGAGCGGTCAAAAAATTGTTGGAAAAAATAAAAAAGATACAAAAAAAGCTATTAAAATATGAAAAACATGTAAAGAATGATTAAAACAAAACACACTAAAATGAAGTTGAAAATTAATGAAAAAAATAACTTTTAAAGATGCCTAGTGGTATTTTTAAAATTTTCTGAAAAAAATAAGAAAATGTAAAAGTGAGTATTAATGATCAAAACAAATTCTAATCTTTACTAAAATATAAAGAATATTAAAAAATGTATTACGAATCAAATTTTTTATTTTTAGGATATATACATATATAT
>NW_006499159.1:7200099-7223254 GCF_000471905.2 Amborella trichopoda
TTTGCGACCGATTACTTAGCTGTGGACTCCATTCGGGAATCTGAAGGTGCCTTAAAGATATTGTTTACCTGTGAAGAGTGGTTAAATCACTGCCTCTCGAAGTCTAGTATCGGTATAAAAGTGGACGGCATAGTCTCAAATAGGAGGTTCTAGTCTCGATGTTCCAGTGTCGTAGAAGCCACTGCCCCTTTGGTCACGGTGTTAAGAATGGTGGATGCTGACGAGAAAGCTACCATGGGCATCCTTTATGAAGGAATCGAAAGAGCGAAATCAGCTATTGAGGAGAAGTGTAGTTTTGTTGATAAAGTGATTGAGATTATAGAATGGACGTGGAACACCAAATTTGGACGTCTAATTCATTATGCTGGTAAATATATGTTTATATCATTATAATATTTCATTTTAAATCATTTTTTTATGAAATTGTAAATGATATTTTTCTATCTATATATTTTATAGGTTACTACTTCAACCCAAAATTTTTCTATTTGACACCTGAACGTCCCTACAAGATTATGGAAGGGTTCAGATACATTATTGCAAGGTTGGAAAGAAGCCAGCGAAACCAAGTAGCAGCAATATAAGAGGTAAGAACTTTATTGAGTTCTTAAGAACCCAAAATTTAATGTTTGGGTAAGAACTTTATTGAGTTGTTATATTTGTGAGGAATAATGCACTAAAACGAAATATATTTGTTTTAGTTTGCTATGTATAGGGATGCTATAGGATCCTTCGAAACTAGACTTGCCAGGAACTATCGAATTAAGATAGATCCAGGTTATCCCCCAGCTAATATTTTGATCATTCATATATTTGATCATTCATATATTTAATCTTGTGAATTGTTCTTGCCCTTACAATGCTTTTTGCATTTTAATATAGCTGAATGGTGGGAGATATATGGTACTGATGTACGTCACTTAAAGAGGATAGCAATCAAGGTGCTCTCCCAGACATGTTTTGCTACTTACTGTGAGTGCAACTGGAATACGTTTCAATGGTTGCACACTAATAGGAGAAATCGACTCGCTTCGGAGAAACTTCATAAACTAGTCTACGTTCATTACAACTTAAACCTCCGAGAGCGACAAATAAGAAGAAAGCTTGAAGACTATGGGCCGATAGATTTGGACACAATATTTGTCACAGACACAACAAAGCAATGGGTAGTAAAAGAGGAGAAGCCAGTGTTGCACAAGAGAGCGTTCCTTGAGGCTATCGGTGAAGAAGATCTTGAAGAAAGTGATGAGCAACATGAAATAAGAAGCAGTCAGCCAACGTATCCACAAATCGTCGGAAATGTCGGTGATATTGCACCTAATGAGGGAGAGTGGGAAGGAAGTCTAAGGGAAAATGAGAGAGATAATGATTCCGAAGCCACCCTATCCCAGCCATATTATTCACATATCGAATTCCAACAGCAACAAAGTAAGGATGAGCACGACAGTGTAAGTGAACATGAAGGATGAACAAGCTTCAAGGATTTTGGATTAAGAACACGACATAACACTAACACTCAAAAATTTGGATATAATTAGACGCCTGCTAATATCGATGATTCGTTTTTAGATCGAATCAATGAATTATCAAACGAATTCAATCAATGGCACCAACGTGACAAAAAAGAAGAACGACGTCGTCTGTCGTTTTTTTTTTTAAATAATATGTTATTAGTTGTATGCTTTATTGCAGTCCATGTATATTGATATGTTTATTCCATGATAATTCTATATTTATCTTTTTATATGACGTAAATTAAATGGTAAATAATAGTTCATACAGGGAAAAAACATAGCAATATTCACATATTCATACAAAAAAATGAAAATTCTTAATAAAATACCCTCATTTTTTATTGAATTCCTAAAAAATATTATTTATAATAAATGTTAATAATTTTTCAATTTTTTTTGAAGCTTTAATCTAACCGATTCACCCGATTCTCGATCTGGATCGTTGATTCACCAATTTGGATCGATTTTTGAAGTGCCTGATCCGGATCACCGATCCCCGTTTTAAACCATTGATTTGAACAAATGTAAAATTTGACTTTCTTATTCATCCATACATATTCGATTCGATGACTTCATTGATTATGTTTTTATAAAACATAAAAGACGTTTTTTTATCAAATAGACCTTGGGAAAAATTTTTGAGTTCTAGCTAAAATTTTTCAATCAAATAATTTATTGCGCACGAATCTAAATAAGAACATCGAAATCGATAGCTCAAAATACGTGCTTCGTAACAGGTGTCCTTCGCTGGTACATCTAGCAAGCAGCACAATTTGCATAAAAGATATTTAAGTATTACCAATTGTACCGTGACCCCAACCCGTCAGATTGCATTAAACATACGCAGCAAGTGAAAACAGCTATGATTTTACCTATTCATGAGTAAAAAAAACACTTACAAAATTCCTAAGCGTCTCAACCCCAAAATTCAACTCTCCATAACAATTCAGTTTTGTGCCAAAACAGAAGAATGAAAATTAAATAAGGGAACGCATTGCTGCCAAACACCATTTAAGCTGACTCAGTCACAGGATACTCAAAGACAACATCCTTTCCGGAAAGCTTCCGGTAAACTCCGCTGAATGTCTCAAGCTTGTACTCTGTGTTGTTTCTCTCCTTAGGGTCCAGATAAACCTACACCATCAAACCCATTTATTCAGATATAATATCGAAGATCAATAACAAGGGAATTTTCAGGAACTCTAATGAATCAGGAAAAGACATTCTTGA
Organism: Amborella trichopoda; assembly: GCF_000471905.2. The sequence continues at coordinate 7,202,844 of NW_006499159.1, forward strand.
GCAAATGTGATCATAGTGCAAAAACCTAATCGGCTGTGCATATGGCAGAGATGCAACATCTAGGGACCCAAAGCTACAGGTTTTTTTGTTTTTGAGGGGGGAGGCGAGGTGCAGGCGAGGGCGTGGATATTAGGAACTATATATTTACATCCAGTGCTGTTGACTAATACCAGCCCAGATAACTCTGCATGACTAATCATTTGGTGGGAGCAAGATCATTACTGTAAAACTAATATCATCTCAGCCCAGATTTTTCTAGTGAAACCCACTCTTGCTCCAATTTTCAAAATAGGCTGCAATCAAACCCAATTTGCTTTGGGAGTGATCCAAACTGAAGCAACGCCATGCGCAGTTCACAGGTACATGAATCTAGTTGCAGAAACAATGGCATGAGATAACATAGACTGCAAAGTATATTCCTTAAGATCATTTGCAGAACCCTTCTTGGGTCAGAGGCCATATATTTCAAACTTCTACAAAATTTGATTAGAGATTTAGAGGCTCAAAAAAGAAATCTAGAGATAGCTGCTGCTCTTAAGCTTTAGAAACAGCAAGGAGTGAATATTTATAATGAAGCATGAAAGAGAGCGCAATATGCCTATAGCCATATCACTTATTCATTAAAATATGCAAATAGAATAAAAACAAGTAGTGAAAAGACTGACTACAAAAAGTTGTCCTCACCTTCATGATCTTGGATCCATCAAGTCGATACCTGATGCGTTTTCCGACAATCTCTGCCGGATAAACAACATCCTCCAACATGGCATCATGCACAGCAGTCAATGTGCGACTGCGAGGCCTTTGGACTGCAGAACCCTTCTTGGGTGGCCTCATGATCCTCCTTGTTGCAATCACAATAACATCCTGAATTTCAACAAGGATCAAAGCATGATAATCACGTGAAGAAATCAGCAAAAGGGACTTATATGTTACTAATGTATTTCTAAATAAAATAATACTTGAGATAACCTGACATTTAATCTTGAAATCAGAGATATTTTGTCCTTTTGAAGAGATGGTAAAAGTCAAATTTCTTCTAGATTTATTTTTTTCACAGGACATTTTTTCAGCAAGAAAACATAACATAGATGAAATGTCCAGTCCAGGCATAAACATAATGACTTGGCATGGCAAATTAGGGGGATGATAACGGCTCGAGATACCTTCGTATTGTACAGTAGAACCGAGGTTCTTTTTTTATTTTGCATAAAATGATCAAAAGACAAAAACAAAGGGCGTAGTTGTTTTTCATGAAAACTAGGTAAAGAGTGCCCATTAAGAAGGATGGGATGTGTTCCACCTTGAACTGTAAGTGAGGGGACAAGTTTTTACAGCCAATTTTCAGTAATATCATCCATTTTCTCATTTTAATTGGTCACCAGGATTTAGGGGAACAGTTTATACACCCAAATTTAGTAACAGCAACTGTGCATCCATTTCAGATATATTAAGTGTACTGTTTCCTTACATTTATCCATTGGACAACTTGAGGACACCATAAACAAGGCAACTATTACACTTTCTATTGCAATGCACGGGGTTGGGGGAAAGGTCTCTGATCACAAGAGAAGAAAGTTATCTAGGCAATGAATTAGGCAGGTCATCAGTAAGTACACAAGAATAAGAGAACAGAATTAAGTAGCAACATAACATAAAATGACCCAGTAAAATTTTTTTATTTTATTTTATGTTTTCTTTTTTTCTTGCACCAAACCAGATACACAAGTCACTGAATTTAGCATATTTTTTAATTTTATGCTAGAACTGTGAAAAATATAAGAAAAAGAAACTCAATAGACACTGTTACAAGAAAGTTCTGGAATATCGTACCTTCCCACTGAACTTCTTTTCCAGCTCTCTAACGAGCCTCACATGTATCTTGCGGAAAGCCTTCCTCAATCTGTAGGGCACATGGATCACCACGGCCTTCCGATTCCCAGATACATCAACTTGACTGCAACAGCAAAAAGATATTAAACAAGAATAAGGATTCAAGACTGAGATTCTCGAGCTTCAAGGAAGGTATCATTAAATCTTGAAAGACTATGAAGAACCAAAGAACCACATATAGTTGCTGGGATCTCCCAACCTAGGTGGCGATCCCACTTTGGAGCTCCAAAAAGGTATCTAGAAGGGATCTCAATTGTTAAAATTAGAGATCTCGCTCCCCGCTGTTAGGGATCTGGATCGCCACCTTGAAAACCATGATAATAACCAAAATAATGATTTCTTTATTTATAACTGATTCGTAATGCAACTATACTTTTAATATAGTTGCATTGCTATTCTTGCATTGCTTGTTACCTATAAATAAAGAAATTTCAATTCAAAGAGTATATATAGTCCTAAACTATGTATACACTTAAAAGTGGGGAACAAGATCCCCAAAAGTTCGGGTCAAGATCCCCAACATTTGGAGATCGCGATCTCTAAAATATGCATCGTATGGATGCCCCCAACCACAGGGATCTTCTGGCCTTTCACAATCCCCCCACTCCCGATCCCGATCCCAGTCCCAGTCCCAGTCCCAGTCCCACCCGATCCCATCAACTATTGTTCCACACGGTCACGTGTAAAAAGCATCCAAATGAAAAGAGGAGCACCCTGAACAGGAAGACCATCAAAGGTCTACCACTATCTCCCCATCTCCACTCATCATTTCATATATGATGGGAATGCAAATGAACTACAATTCCACTGGACATATGCTAGAGAATAATTTTTGTCAAGTACAATATGGACAGCAGTAAAATTCCCTTACGTTGCAGAATTAATGAAGAGATCCTTTAGGTCACTCTTTAGCTCTTGATTGCTGTTTTCCAAATCAAAGAATGCCTGCCAAAGCCAAACTTAGTTGAGAGAATGCAACATAGTAAAATTAAATTAAGGGAAAGGACCTAGCAGAATTGATTACTGAATGGCTTTAGATATTTGTTGACCTGAGCAACTGTTTCCTCGAACTCAGAAGGTTCAAGACCCTTGTCTTTCTGAATTTTCCTATAAGCAGTGAACATTTTGATGGCTCTTCAACTAAGTAAAGAAAACAACAATGATCAAGAACATCAGAAACAAACCATAACATCAGAAAAGAACCATTTAATGAGATTTTCATACTACAGACATTCATCATGAGGAAGACCACCTATTTAAGGCAAATTTATTTTGCTCATACATAGGATGAAACATCGAAAGTTAAAAAAAAAAAAAAAAAATTATCTGGGATCCCTTACTGAGCACCTTTTATACTATAGTCTATCATACATAGACCATCATAAACCCATTTTCCCATTCAAAATGAAGATAACTATGGAAGTCCATTTCATTGAACGAACAGTTCCCATAACTTTCAATGTTCCCTTACATGTTATTCCTCATCCATTTGCTCAGTTAACTCTGTCTTTAACGTTTTTTTCTTTTGTTGATAAGTCAATTGTTCAGTTATCTCATCATTAACCCACTACTATGGAAGTTCTTTAATCTTGTCCATATCAGATAGACATTAAAATGATATTTTGGCTCAGCAACTTCCACTACCCATCCAAAATGGCTAGAAAACAAGAACTTTTAACAACCACATGAACTTTCTTAAAGCCCATCATAAATGCTATTAGTAGCTGCCTAAAATAAGCAATTCTATTGCATAAATGTTATTATTAGCTGCCTAAAATAAGCAATTCTATTGCCACTCCTAACTCAACAATACATAAGATTCAAACATTTCACCACCTAAACAACAATTTCAGGGTAAAAAGTAAGGAAAATTACAAAAACACCCCAAGACTAAACTTTCTTTACATTCTCCCCCACCTAGTTTTTCTATCGCAACTTTTACCCCAAAACTAACTTCTATAGAAAAGACCCTCCAAATCAACAAGTAATAGTTTGGAGACAAAAATACCCCTGCCCGTACATGAAGCCATCATATTTTCGCAGACGCTCACTCACAAAAGCCGGTCCGATAATTTACGGTGGCGTTCTAGCACTGAATTGTGGTGGTCCAGCAGCTCACTGTGGCAGGAAGGCACTTTTTGAATGAACGGTCAGGCACATAAACCAAGTGGTCTGGCATACTGTAAATGTGGTCTACCACTTAGACCAGGTGGTCTGGCAGTAGTGGCCCTCGGTCCAACACAAGGGTGTCGTGGTCCGCCACTTGGTATATTGTTTTATAAAGGTGGTCCGACAACTTTTGGTATGGGTTCCAAGGTAATTTTGTCCTTCAAACTATTGCTTTTTGACTTTGGGGAGCTTTGCTATAAAAGTTAGTTTTGAGGTAAAAGTTGTGATAAAAAAAATGGCTGGGGGAGAATGTAAAGAAAGTTGAGTCTTGCGTGGTTTTTGTAATTTTCCCTAAAGAGTAATCTAGCACAAAGCGCATGAAAAATTCCAACTTAAGCTTCTTATCAGTGTTTGAAAGTCAGCCAAGTTAGTCAGCCTTGGCACCCTGCCAAAGAACTATAATGCACAGAAGTGGGTACATATAAAACTTACATGACATTACATAATTTGTCACTAAAACAATAACATATGATGTATAACTATCTTTCCATATAACTTTTTTGTTTCTATGTGTGAATTTTTCTTACTTTATGCTCAATTGTTCAATTTTTCCCTTTTTTTAGGATTTTTCAGAATTTTTCAAGATATTAATCAACTTATATACCTTTTCCCATCTTTTGTAGACTTTTAAAATTGTTCATGAATTTTTTGCTTTTTATTTTTTTAAGAAACTTTCTTGTAATTTCCTTCACAGTTTTAGATCCTTTTTAGGCTTATATATTACTCCAGCACGTCCAGTAGGGTTTAGGAAAATGCTGAGTTCTGAGCCCGAGACAAGTTTTTTACCACTATTTCTTATTGGTGAATATTTGTAGCTCTAAATTAGCCCACATATCCAAGGGCCTGTTTGACAACTACAAGCATGCTATCAAGAACCTGGAAGTTCCTACTCCTTGCAAAGCAGTATAATCTAGCTCGTTGTACTAGAAAAACTGTGATTTGTAACCTGCATGGAATTCAGAGGGAGCCTAGAAACCTGTGCTTGGTGCCACTTGAAATTTATGACACCTGGAGACCTAGTAATTAACTGCCTTAATTCATACATCAAACAATTTGTATTGGGGGTAGGGGGCAATACTAGTTTATTGCATGAGAATGTATTAAGTCATCTACAATAGATCAAGAAAAATGGTATAGACCCCCCACCCCCCCAAGAGAAGAAAAAAAAAGTAATAAAATACAATAAAGAGCCTTAACCATTTTATAGCACTTTCATTCACTTTGTACTAATAATTCTATTTCCTAAATAATTCTTTCAAAAAAAACCTCTTCTATCAAAGCTCTTTATAAAGGAAACATATTTGTTTTCTTTTTTGAGAAATACAAGGAAACACATTTGCTAGTTTCAAATTCAATTTGTAAGTTGAGGTTATACACATCGAGTTGGATTTGTTTAGACTTTATCGAGGAGGAAGTGGAGTCCATACCTGAGAGCAGTGGGGCTAATGTTTTATCATGTTTTACAAGATACTCTCATGCAGTGTTTGAAAACTCGCTGAGTCGAACCGGACTCACCCGGTTCGACACGAAAATCGGCACCCCCGAGCCGATTCCACCATATTACGCAAAATTGCCCGTGTCTAGAGAGAACCGGGTGATTCACAGCGATAACTCGATGAGTGCTACAATGACACGAGCAATTTCAACGGTCTAAGGTCAAGTCCAAAAAAATTTCAAATTGAGGGGCATTTTTGATGCCACATGTCAAGCACATGCAGTGCATGGGTCTCAATCCCGCTAAATAACTGACTAATTTATTGATGGCCTAGCAGAAGCATTTATACCATGCAGACTTATATTAAAGCTTCGATGTGGGATAATTCCCACACATTGTGCACACAAAATCATTATAATGTTTAGATGGCTATTCAAAGTACACTATTATTACATGGTGCAGTTGGTTATGACTCACAATTTCTTCTTGGACGTCTCAACTTTGAGCCCCTTAGGCGCCATCCAACTTATTTTTTTTGCCTAAAAGGAAGAAAATAAAGTAAAAGGAAAAAAATAAAAAATAAAAGATCTTTCAAAAAAAAAAAAGTCTAAAAGGAAGAAAATAAAGTAAAAGGAAAAAAATATTAAATAAAATCTTTTTCAAACAAAAAATGGTAATACAATATTTTTTTTATTTTCTTGTCAATAAAACAAAAGGCAATATAACAAGTATTAAATGTAATATAGCAAGTATTTATTTCAAAAAATAAAATAAAAGAGTACAAAAAATTTAAAAGGTACCTTGGTAGCATCATTTTCTTATTTTTGTTGTCAAAAAAAAATGAAAGCATAAAATAAAAAGTATAAAAAAATTAAAAGGTAAACTTGGTAGCATCATTCTCTGATTTTTGTTGTCAAAAAAAAAAAAATGAAAGGTAATACAACAAGCAAAAAAAAAATGTAGCACAACATCTTATTATTTTTTTGGATTTCTTATTATTTGTATAATAAAATAATTATAAAATATAAACCAACAATTTCAATTTTAACATATAGTATTATAGTTAGTTCAATTACAATAATTTTGGATTATAGTTAGTTCGGTTGTAATAATTTGGATTTTTTTTAGCAGATCAACGTTTTCTGCCAATTCGAGATTTTAGTGGCCATTTTTTCATCGATTTAATTAATTATTTATTGTAGTTCATGAATGATTATATACTTTATCCATGATAATTCTATGATTTTTCTTTTGTATGATGTAATTTAATGGCTAAGATAAGTTCATATAAGGAAATAACATTTCAATATTCGCAAATTGATGAAAAAAATGAAAGTTAATAATGCAGTACCCCCATTTTTTACTGGATTCCTAAAAAACAACATTTACAATGAAATTTAATAATTTTTTTGGATTTTTTTTTAAAGCTTAATCCAGCCGATTCTTGATCCGAATCGCAGATTCACTGATCCGGATGGGTTTTTGGAGTGCCCGATCCAGGGCACCAATCCTTTTTTTTAAACCACTGGTTAATATAGATATTAATTTCCAGCATATTGTAACAGTGTGGTTCTCTTAATATTGCAAAAATAAGGAGATAGTTGTCTTTACATATGCTTCTTATATATATATATAGATAACCATTCACATGGTTGTGCCACAATTGCGATGCAATTTCATCTTGCAACTGTACTCCTTCAACATGCTCCTCATTACTTTGAGTTGGTAGCAGATCATTGCAAGAGATGGAATGAACTACAAACATGAATCAAATACACTCAGTGTTATGGTGTTTGCAGTTCTATCTAATTTTGCTTACTTTAAATTGTCCATGGTAGGCATTGCGACATGGTGAATGCATCACCAATGTAATATTTATCTTCCCTTTTTGTTGATTAATAACCAAAACTTTGTTATTGAATTTCATTTATTATCAAGTAGTTCCAATAGCCCCATCATGACTGTAATTTCCCTTGGCTGCAGCAATAGTATTGGTCCTTTTCTTCTCTCCTGGTGAGTTTCCCTCATGCAACTGGTACCAAATGTTGGGCTTGTGAAATGGCTTGGGTAACTCAAAGTGGTAGACAAAGTAAATCTTGTGATTTGCTAATCTGAATCAATTCTTGGATATGAACATTGGTTCTGCATATAGTCTTTAGAACAAGATGTAGAAAATGTTTATAGCATGCGATGTATTGATAAGTACCATGTGTAGGAGGAAGGTGATGTGAAGTTGCAGCTTTTAGAAAAATTTTGTATCTCAAGTTCTTCCATCTCATAATTTATCTCACAACCAAAAGCACAATTAATATATATATATATATATATATATATATATATATATATGGTCAAAGTAAACTCTTTTTGTCTAATATGAGATCCAGCACAATACTGCTGCGTTCCCTCTGAAGAAGCAATATTGCCAGATTATGTTCACCTGTGATTTGTTGTCCTTTTCTGATGTTGTATATTTTCTTTTTCGAGCTCTGAGTAACAGGGTTCATTGTTTTCTTGAAAAAAATCTAACAAGGTTGAACATTACGTCCATTATTTACTATAATTATTGCTTGAATTGTAACGTTTTAGTGCTTTCTCTAACAGATCATAATTATTCTGTCAAATTTGAAAAGATTTGTTTTTTTTTTTGTATGGTTATGCAGTTATCTTGTAGTGACCAATCAGACAACATAAGAACTTCCAAGGAAACAGCGCATTTCATATCTGAGGTATGCCAAATTTGTCTATAAAATAAAGGTAGAAGAAAAACACACCGGGTGTTGACCCTTTAAGCTAGTGACTGGAGAGCTCCTTTTGTTAGCAATCTAGGTTATAGTTTTGAAAGATAAAATCAATATCGATGAACCCTCAAAATCAAATTTCAAATCAATAGCAATACAACTCCATGAATTTTATCATTATCTACAATATAAACCATCCACAAGCACCAACAGTTTTCCAATGATAACTGCTACATCTCACTTGAACTTTTCTTTGTTAAATCATACTGAGATCTTGCAAATAAAAAACGAGTTATCTTTCTACAGTTTTGCCAATATAAGAAACAGTAGTGGGAAAAAATAAAAAACATTTAATCCAAAGAATAACAACGAAAACCAACTAAAAATCACATTTCTATGAAACCCATTCACACAACTGATACTTAACAGTAAGGAAAAGGCACCAAATAATAATCAAAGGACAAAAATGCTGAAAAAAAACTAAATAAACCAAAAAATATAAAGCATAAAAAAAGCAAGAAAAGAAAGAGATTGAGAAGAAGAAGAAGAAGCAAATGGCGCACCTGTATATCCGGTGACCAGCTGCTTGCTTGGGGTGGTAATAAGACAGATAAAGGCGATCTCTGTAAAATAGAGGAAGAGAGAGATGCAAGAGAGAGAGAGAGAGAGAGAGAGAGAGAGAGAGAGGAGAGACGTACGTAGAGAGGGAAGGTAAGGAGCGTCGGTAGGAGGAAGGGGGGCGGGGGGGGAGGAGAGATGGAGAGAGGCGTGAGGGGTTAGGGTTTGGGTGGGGTGGGGGCATGGACATTTTTACGGGAGGAGGAAAAAGTAAATTATCAAAAATACCCTTCTATTTTCAAAAACATTCGAAAAAAGCCTAATTTGTTTTTGGAATGGGAAACCATTTATCTTTAGAAAAAGTTTAGGACACGGTTTCTATCAGCCATGTACAAATGAGTTGACTATTGAAAATATATATTTTGAGATAAATTTTCGGACCCAAGTTTCAAGGACATGTAATCTCTAACATAGGCATCATGAATATAACATAAATAAATAAATAAATTTTAAAAAATAAAAATAATGATTTTGTGAAAATGGTTAGCTTCAATTATCTTTGAATGGACCACCTATTTGCATCCATCTTTAAGATGGATGCTTTATACTTTGGGACTATATATTGTCGAAATGCAGTTCAGCCTGCATGAAACAATTTTTAGAAATTTATATTAGGGCAAGGTTCTAAACAATCAAATTAAGATGCACATCAAAATTTCACTAGAAGAGATTGTTTTGATGCACAAAAATCCTCAAATTGATCATTTTGACTTCAAGATGCATAGACATGAGGAAAAAATGAATTTCAAGTTATGAAAATAGTGCATCTTGTGATGCATTTTTTTACCGCCAATTTTCATATTTTCATATATTTGCTCATTCTACACTATTTTTGAAGCTTTTAATTTTATAATTAGAGATGAAAATAGATTTTAAGGCTATCACAAAGTTTTCCAATATTGAAACCATATTTCTCTATACTATTTGAAGGTGTGATTTACTTTGATTGTTTAGAACCTCGGCCTTATCCGAACTGCATTACACATGGAGATCACAATCATTTTTCTTCCTTAAATTTCAAAATGGGTAGTTGTAAGAATTTTATTGAGTAGATACAAAGTTTCAAAAAAAATTTATCAGAATTCATGTCTCGCCGTAAGCCTTCAATTTGACACTTAATGAGTGGGAATGGTTGTGACTTTCATGTACAAAAGATAAATGGTCTACTTTAGACAATCTCTTCTTCTTTTTTTGCAATAAATTCGAAAAAACCTTAATTTTTTTGAAAACTACATTCATACCTATTTTTGGTAAATTTTTGTTTACCAAAAATATCATTCACAGATCTAGTAGTATTGTGAAAGGTCATCACAGTCCTTCCACGGCAGTGATCCTTATAATGCTCAAGTGTATTATGCATCATGGTCCTGTTAGGACCTTGATGTATCAAAAGATGGTAGGGCATCATGGTTTTAATAGGACAGTAATGCTCTTGACTTCCTGGAATTTTAGGAAGCATATTAGGAATCACGATCCTTTTAGGACAGTGATGCCTCATCTTCATCATGGTTCTAGAACTGTGATGCCTTATCATATAACTTCTTGGAATTTCAGGAATTAAGCATTGTTGTCCTGTTAGGACTGTGATGCCCCATGTTCTTTGATGCATCATGGTTCTACAATGCTCTTGACTTCATGTAATTTTACAAGACCGTGATGCTCTTGACTTCATGTAATTCTAGGAGGTGTAATAAGCATCACTGTCTTATTAGGCCATGATGCCCATCATCTTTGATGCATCAAAATCCTAACAGGATTGTGATGCCCATGGTAAATTCTTGAAATTCCATGAAATGTATTAAAAATACTCGATGAATTTTAAGCATCATAGTCCTAGCTGGACTGTGATGACCTTTCATAGCACTATTACATCTGCGAAGGGTATTCGACGTTTAAAAAAAATAATGAAAAAAAGGTATGAATGTAATTAAAAAATAGGTTTTTTTATTTTTTTATTTTTAAATAATAGGATATTTTAGATAATTTCCCTAAGAAATAAAATGAGAGAGGCGAACTCCCGAAAGCACCCCACCCTTGGGGGGTAGATGGAAGAGAGCAAACACCATTTTTGAGGATTGGGCACTTTTACTTCGCCCTGACTAGAGAGTGTAACGCAAGTAGGTACTTAAACCGTGGGCTCTGGAACTTGGGACTTCCAGCCTCCAAAGTTTTAGTTGTCAAACACGCCCTAAGATTTTTTTGAATTTTCCAAAATAGCAACTCACATATTGATGATAAGAATCACAAGAATCATATGAATATATCTTCATCAGAGCTTTATTACTGATGATGTCCTGTGGGCAGTGAGACATGAATTAAGAATACACAAAGGAAATATATATCACCATGCTTTCCAATAACTCCCCTGATTTCTTTGCTTCTAGTAAGAAAGGGAACTTTTTTTCAAAGGCTGCAACTGCACTTTATTAAAAGGTAGGAACTACTTTTTTCTGTTGTATTTTATTTTATTTCGTCCAATGTTAAAGAAATTGGAGGTGACTGTCTAAGCAGGCAGGCACTCAAAGTCCATTAGATAGATATGATTGTCTAATAGTATTTGAATATTAATAATTTTCCTATAAATCACCATACGAGTATTTCTTAGAAAATTTGGGGCAATCAAATCTAACTTTTTGAAACTCAGAATCCATCTTTCTTGAAAAATACTAATTGAGTTGTCCTTCAAGTGATTATCTGACATGAAAACATCACTACTAAATCTATTCACTTCATTCGAAAGTAAGTGTTCTTTACTTTACAGTATAAAAAGTTGCAAATATGTATAAATTAGTTGCCTGGAGGTGATGTGTTCCTGCAAATTGCTAATTTGGAAACAACCGACAACTAGAGGCTCAAAATACAACATGGATAACATTGGCACGGGAAAAACAAAGTTAATGAGTATTCCTACTGTGATAAACCCTTTCTTTTTTAAAAAAGATAAAAAGTAAGTGATATTTGTGTCGCAAAATTTAAAGAACCTAATTCAAACTCTTCTAGTGAACATCTGAAGACTATTTATCCAACGTACACTATTTTGAAAAAAGGGTATGGAGAATTTGAGTGCATTGATTCTGCACATTAGAGGATTTCACTTTATCATGCTATTAAGAAAGGAGAGTATAAGATAAAACCATTTACTTTAAGTACAAAGAGATCATAGTTACCATCACCCATTGTATGTCAAGTCGCACGACTTATAATTTGCCATTGACTTGATTCAAATTTCAAAAGAAAATTCTTCAAAATTTATGACATACCTCAAGCAATTGAATTTCATATTTGGTACGTAGGTTTAATTGTGACCTCTATATCCTATAAGTAAATGGTCTCACATTATACAATCCCTAGTAGAAAATGTACCATATTTTGCATCAAATAATATTGTGTAAAATTTCTAAATTAACAATAATAATTGCTAAAACTTTTCTTATTTATGGAATTTATGAATGTATCGGATAATTATGTAAGCACGAGAAATAGAAATTTCTAAATCGTCTAATCAAAACACATACGACGCACACATCCCGTGCTAGCATAGACTTCTTATTGGGATGCCTCCTCTCATTCATTCATATGTTGCAATCAAATAATATGTCTTTTATGGCCATTGAATATTTCCAAAAGGGTTCCACTATTATAAACTACCTAAATTACATGGAATCTTTCTTTGGGTGCTCAGAATTGGACATGGACCGAAACATATACTAACCTAGATTCTTTTAGATACTTGTTTGTCAGCTATTGATCTCATTAGTTTCAAGACTTGTTATCTTTTTTGTTTTGAGTAGATACATGAAATTTAAAAGTATCTATGAATTTTTGAAATATTAAAGGACTAGCCAAATAAGCTATAATTGGTTATCTCTTGCTCCTGGTCATGAAATGAAATACCAATAAAACATTTTCGAATTTGGTTCGCTTCAGAATATAGTACTGCTGCGAATCCTCTTCTTCAGAACATGAGAAATCCGACACGATGTCCCCATGCTAGTCGCTAACACACATACCTGTGTTCATGCAGCATATGTAGCACTTTGCACTCTTTCTTGTCAGTGTTCAAGCAAAGGAAATGATTGCTGAAGCTCAACGCACTACTTTCCATACACAAATATTTACAGAAAGGAAACATTTTGCTTTTGTTTTGCACCAAGAAATAAAAGACTGTTAACACCCTATGGCCATCAATTCTGAACCAGGTACTGCCAGACAATAAATATAACAAGCTAAAGGGCATGAGCTCCAAAAACTGAAGATAGATCCACCTCCCATTGTTCTGATTTCACATACCTCTGCAAATTCCGCCTAAGAAGTCGCAAACTCTTCAACTCTATGTTACAGCCTAACCGTTAGTATTAAATATAATACTTCTTTTAATGGATGCTCCTATGATTGCATTTGGGTTTTGCACGTTATGCTAGCAGCTTCTCAACCACCCACTGTAGAGTAATGACGCACCTCAACCTTCCGTTGTTAACATCGGCTGGTTGAGGAGCTGTCTGAAAGTGAACAGAGGAACAAACCTCAAGTCCCTCTTGTTTGACGTCAGACGCTTCATGAGCTGCTAGCACAGAGTTTGAAATTAAAAATGCCATTATTGGTATAATGTTTCCTCAAAATTTATCACATCAAAAGACAAGCATGACCTAGTCTGGTGGGACACCAACCGAAAGAATTTTTCCTAAGTTATCTCATGGATGGTTGAATTGAACTATGAGACATGTAATGTTGTCAGCACTGCCTCGTGCATATGCTTCTTCCGTGAGTTTTCTTGCAGCTGTCGCTGCATCTGATATACCCTGCACCATTGCTACAGCATCCTACATGTACACAGAAGAGAGCATCAGATTATCTACTACTGATAAAATTTCTTAATTCACCTGACTGGTAACTTATCCAAAAATCAGATCGCCCACCTTTCTCAATAAAAATCATAGAATAACTAGTATTCTACAAACAACTCTCTATGTAAACCTTTCTAAATGAACTGCTTATCCATGTCTAATAAAAGAAGCCTTGCTGAAATTCTTGACATCAAAAAGGTGAGATTTAGCACTTACCATCGGTTTCATGTTTCTAAATATTTCATAATAACATGATGTCACAATATGAGCACAGAATATAAACTCATAGTCTAATAATAGTAAACTTGCAGCATTCATGTTATCAAAGAAGTTTCTGGTAAAAGGTAAGTTGAATAAAAGCATTTGGATCACAAGTAGAGTGCTGGGCAGCAGAATAACATCCAGTTCGATTAATCGAAAGCCAATACAACAACAAAATAACCGATAGGATTGCCAGCCACCATGCTACTCCTAAAGATTGGAAACCACAATACAAAATGGAAGGCATAAATAGTTCAACAGGAGATAGGCCAACAAAATGAAACTGCGTAAACCATAGCTCTCTCAACACTCTCTCTTCAAAAATGCCTCTTCTTTGCAAATGGCCGTGCCATTCTTTCCTCGTATGGTAGGAAGTCTTGAGCAAGATATTGAATCTTTTCTCATTAAACAAATAAATTTGGGAAAATAAACCTTCCTCTATATGGTTTCCCAAAATCCAACATTTGTAGCATGTGGGAAATTTCCAGTACCACAACTTCCTTCCATATCGATAAGCGCCCCCCCCCCCCACCCCCCACCCCCGACCCCCCACCCCCCACCCACTAAACAACCAACCTCTATCTCTCTCTCTCTCACTCTCTCTCTCTCTCTCACTCTCTCTCTCTCATTTTGTTGTAGTCACTTTGGCTGGAACACAGTACTTATGGTGAGAAATCGTGTCTTACTTTCGTATCTTTCTTGTAGTGACTTTGACTGGAACGCAAACTGCTTGTTTAAGGTTCCAATGCCGTTTAATCATGATGTCAATAACCACATGGAGACTAGACTGTTGATTGGGTGGGTAGAATATGAGGGAAGTCGAGAAATCACACTATACAAGTTCTGGTGAAAAAGCGGCACATGTCTATTGCAGAGAGATCTGATACAAAAAGCATTATTTTATTACAACTCTTTTCGTTCATTGAGATATCAAATCCAACACAAAAGGAATCACTGAATTTCATTACTGCTTGCCTCCCAAAAAGCTTATTACTGCAGGATATATCACTGCATAAATTCTCTACATGAAATTTCAAATAGCCACTAAGGATGTAATAAATTCATTCTCACAATTCATACTAACATGAACTTGATTTCAAAGAGGGATCTAGGTTGTAATCCTATGGAGTTGAGGAAGGGAGAGTTGTAAATCCTCGTGGATTTAAGGTTACCCCTCTACCTTGAAGAAGAAAGCAAGTGAATAACAATCCAGAAGGAACCCCATAGATACGCTACTCCTTGGGTTACAACCCAATCTCTAAATAAGCAGGGGTGACTACTCTCTTTTTATGGATGTCCAGACCTTGCACTTGAATATTCACGATAATTCCTTTGGAGTGACTTATCAAAACATGCATGTGCTTACCCACAAGTTATCTGTAACACTTCTCATTTTGACTCTTTAAACTCTACTTAAAAAGGGGTCTCCAGGTTCAATGAACATGAATAGGATTCATTCTACATTTATGTACCAATATCTTCTTCATGCATCCATTCAAACTTCACATTATTGAGGGCAAGTGTCGGTTATGCTTATGCTTGTAATGCTGGAGTATTGAAACTGGCCTATAATATTCTCCAATTTTAATAGATCTTCAGGGAAAAGCCACCTCTCGTTATCTCTTGACAATAGGTTTTCTACAACAGCCATCTATCATAATATCCTGATGACGATAGGTCTTGTGGGAAATGTTGAACGAACCTATTCAATCAGAATTCATGGATTCCATTAGGAAATAACTAGTGTGCATCTAGACTCTTATCCGGGCATGCACAAGTAACTCAGTTACTCAAAAAGGCTTTAGTACAGTGTTCTGGAGACTGGATTGATGATACAAAATGGGAGGGCACTGGTCCAGTTGGACCAGGCCGGTAGACCAGTTGTACCAGTCAAGGAATTTAGAAAATAAACAAATAGAAAAAAATGCAAAAAATTGAAAAAAGAGAGAAAAATAGGAAAAAAGAAAAATATAAGAAAAATCACAAAATTTTTTGAAAAATATTAGGAAATAAAAATAAACTGATAACACACCACATGCCCATAATACCATAGGTCCAATAACTGGTCAAACAATACCCAAGAAACATCATGAAATAAATAATGAACTATTGACACGACTCACAAGAAGACATGTAAGCACATTTGTAAGCTAAAATCAACAAAATGACAATCACTCCGCAATAACAACAATTAACATGATAGAAGATACAATCTATTGCATTTTTTGAAAACAAACAAAAGGGCCATACCCTCGTTAGACCATAAGTCACCATATTTTTTCTCACTAGTTCTATATATGTTCTTTGGGGACTTCCCCTTGCCCTTTTAGATCCTTCCACTTGAACCAAATCACCCCTCCTAACTAGTGTTCTAGGTCGACGTGGCACACGACCAAACCACCTAAGCCCACTTTCCCTCATTTTACCATCTATTGAAGCTGCCCTTAAGTTCTCTCAAATGTATTCATTTTGAATTCTATCCGTCCTTGTCTTTCCACTCATCCATCTCAACATCCACATTTAGACTCGCTCATTTTGTGGATATATTGTTTCTTGACTGCCCAACATTCTGTAACAGTGTTCAAAAAATCGACTCGGCCAAGGTACTCGAACCCTGGCCGAGGTGAGTTACACAACCGAGTCCGAGTAACTTGGGTGAGTTCATCTCATGTTTTTAAAAAAACGAAATAACAAAAGTAGATAATGTTTATATCTAAAATGATACCTCTACTTATTATTAGTACGCAAGCAGCATACTGGTAGAACTTTTTAGCGCTGCAACAAGAGGTTGTGACCTCGAATCCTACCCATCACACATTGTGAGTGCGTGCTTTTTTTTAATAAAATAAAAAGTTCTATTTTTCAAAAAAAGAATAAGATTGTGCCTGGGAGGATTCGAACTAAAATCGAAAGGCTGCAAGGACGTATGTAATGGCCAAAACGTCACTTAAACATTGCGTGAATGGATAAGTGAATAAAGGGATATATAGAAAATCAGTGCATAGAACTTGGCCTCACTCATAGGCCAAGGCCAAGTGACTCAGCCATGTCCGAGTCACATCGGCCGAGTTCAGAAATCATGTTCGGCACCATAGAGTCTCGGTCTTACAACTGTCTTACAAAACTTCCCCTTTAGTTTTATAGGTATGCGATGATCACATAGGACTCCAGAAGCACATCTCCACTTTGTCCACCAAGCTCTAATTCTATGAGTCATCTTCCTCAATCTCTCTTTTCTTGGCCAACAATCTTAACTAATTCCTACGTTTCTGCTCCTATTATTACTAAACTTGCATTTTGTATATATTGTCATAGTTTGACCAATTCTAAACCTTTAAATTCTAAAGCATCCCTCCAAAGTTCTAACATAACGTTTATGCCATCTCTAGTCTCATCAATCAAAACTATGTTATCTGGAAACAACATACACTACAAGACCTCCAACTCTGGCGATGTAACTTACTTTATTTCTTAATGTTAAGTCAACCTCTATCAAAAAAACATACACTCCAAGACCTCATCCTGTAGATTCCTAATTAACTCGTCCATAACCAAAGTAGAGATATATAGGCTCAATGCTGACCCCTGATATAGGCATACTGTCATTGTTAGCGTTCCCTCTTACAAGAACTTGTTCTTGTAATAGATACCATTGTACAATTTAACATTTACTTTGTTATCAAAATCTTGTTGAACAGTTTGGTCAACCAGAATATGCCAATCCCCTCATGAACTTCCAAACCCCTATTAGTGTATCATCTGGTCCTAAAGCCTTTCCTATCTTCATCTTTCTCAAAGCTTCTTTCACTTTGATATCCTAATCCTACGAAAGTATCTATGATCTCTAGCCATATTTATGTCAAAGGTTCTTCGTAATACTGAAATCTTCATTTAACAATTCTGCAATATGTAAACGTTGAATCCTTCAACAATGAATCAAAGCCCTCCATTTTTATGAAAATATATAAGGTATTGAAGATGCATTTGATAGAATGGCAGAAATTTCTAATTTTCAAAAATCACCATTTCAATCCTCCAAGAACCTTTGTTTTTCGACTTTTGATTCAATAATCGATGATTTATAGAAACTTTCCGGTGTATAACATCAATATTTGATCGAAAAAAACAACAAAACCAAAAATTGGAATAAAAAAAAGCTGCAAAAGCTTTATTCATGGGTTCTGTGAAAAATAATGGGCATGTGTCAAATAACGGCCATTGTTGGATGCGTTGAAAACGACGTTATATCGGGTGTTCAAACAATAAATCGGATTGGTTAGGAAAAACCGGCCGGTTTAGAGTAAATACCGCAGGTTCGACCACGAACCGGCCAGTTTTGGTGTCGGTTTATTTTGGAGAATGGCTTCTATTTATTAGGACCACAAAACCAGCCTTAACCGGAGTCGGTACCGATCTAACCAGCCGGTTTGGGTTCGGACAGGCCGGTTTTGCGAACACTGTTGGTGATTCAATATAGTGAATCGTCACTATATTGAATCGTCGACTCCTAAGGGAAAACGACCAGTTCCCAATACATTACAGGAACCAGTTCACCCTTAATGATTTTCGATCCGAATCGGGCGATTCCGATCTAAATCTGCAATTTTTTAAAACCCTGTATATGGATGCTTGCATGAAGAGATGTAAGAGGAGTGACATTAAGGGTGTCCAAAAACTAGGTGGTGGAACTTAAAAAGAGAGAAAATAGACTTATTTAGGAATAAATCAATGAAAGAAGGAAAATAGAATTATGAGGACGAAGTTAATGTTACGTAGAAACAGATGGCTAATTGCTATTAAGAAAGTGGCAAAAGAAGTTTTAGGAGATTCCAGAGGGAAAAGACTTCTAGATAAGGAAACTTGGCGTTCGAATGATGAGGTTCAAAAGGTTAGCAAAAAAACGATCATGTTACAAAGCTTGACAAGGGAATAGAAATGATCATACTTTAGAAGAATATACAATTGCCAAGAGGAATGCTAAGAAAATAGTATGTAAGGCTAAGATTAAGGCATGTGATGACTTGTACAATAAATTGGGGCCAAGAGAAGGTGGGAAAAGGGGGTGTAGGGACCTAGATCATATTAGATGCATTAAGAGTAAGGATCAGAGGGTGTTCATATTAGATGCATTTATTGTTTTCAGTGTTCTCAACTTCTTGTTTGGTTGTGACATTTTCTTCTAATTTGTTTTTTATTTGTTATGAGCTATCTATCATTTGTTGCAACTTCATACTCCCTAAATCTGTTTATTAGCCTCTATGTAGAAAAGGGGTAGAAACTAAAAAGTGTTTTACTCATCTTTCATGTTTCCACATGCTGAAATGGATAAAAAATAAACTTGTTTTTTTTTAAATATGCATCTTAACTCTACATTTTGAAGTTTCCATCTTATATAAAAAAAATTTCATGTTAAAACCCAACTCAAAAAGTTACTGAGTAAATGAGGTTTGGCTATTTGAAAATCGACTTGGCCATATTTTTTTAAAATATGCGATTTGGCCATTTGAAGCAGCACTTGAGGTGCTCTCTCTCTTACTACCTTGCCTCACAACCCTTCGAAAAACTGGTACCATCATGCTATAAACAAATACGTTCTCAAACCCAATTCTAAACCATATTAAAGGGTTTGTCAACATTAAAACAAGTTTTTTTAACATCAACATTAAAACAGTATAGAAGCATATATTGTTGCATCATCCATTGTTAGTTGGACTTTGTAACTTCATCAATTGAATTTATGTGAAATTATAAATTGTTTTGCATATCTCCATAGTATTCAAATATTAAATTATATAAAAAAATGTTTCAAATTTTTTTTTATAAGATAAATATATGTAATATGATAGTATATACTTAATCTAAGTTTTTCTATTTTTTTAATTTTGAAAATTTGTTTTGGGGTTTTTGACCCTTTTTTTTTAAAAAAAAATCCACTTGACCGGTTAGTCCGGTTCCGGTTCGAACCGCTCCCATCCTCATGACCGGTTAACAGTTCCGGTTCGATTTTGCAAACACTGATCGCCAATTCCATCAAAGAATTAGAGGCTAATAAGCCTTTAATATTTTTTTATTTGTTTTATTCACTAACTTCCCGTTTTTTGATAAATAGCTAGGGCGCACGCAATAAACAGCTAGTGCCCACATATCTCCATCACACGGAAGCCTCATATTTTAAATTTTTTTAGTTTTGTTGACATATAAATTGGACCCCACCATCACATGTGGAGAGGAAGACCTTCAACATGGTTAATAATTGAAAGTATGAGCCCATATTAAAGCAGCTTGGCTCCTGTTCCCCATATTTATGCTGTGAGACTAATCACTCGTACTCTAAAAAAATGAAACCCCACTCGTACTTTGAAGAAGGAACCATTGTATTACATGGTTTAAAGTTTGGAACTCAATTTGGTATCTCTCTCTCAATTTCGAACCCAGAGACTTAAAAACCAAGGT
>NW_006499159.1:7233091-7245476 GCF_000471905.2 Amborella trichopoda
GAGAGAGAGATAGTATGAGAGAGAGAGAGAGAGAGAGAGAGGCACATAAAGTAGGCACTAATGTAAATAACGAGAAAAAAATCAAACTTATTTCACATATGATGTAGGGGTGCCACATATTTATATTGTGGCCTTTCAAATGTTTGGATTGTGTTTTTTTGGGTTTTTTTGGTTTTATTTTCAGGGTTTTTAAAGTTTTTTAAGGGATTTTAAGGTTCATTTTAGTTTTCTAGGATTTTTAGGGGCTACTTGGAAAAGTAGTTAGAATCCTCATGGAAGCATCACTTCTATTAAAGATAAAAGTATCATTATGAGTTTTGTTTTAATTAGGACTTCATTTCAATTGGAATTAGGATTTTTTGCATTTTCAATACGTTCTATAATAAATTGGGAATCTTGTAGAAGGTTTAGTAGTAGAGTTGGATATTATCTATTTTAGAGTCCTAATTTCACCGGATAGCTATGAATGTTGGCTTATAAGCTTCCACTATTATTTTCAAATTAATTTTTGTTTCTACCGATTGGTGTAAGAGCAATCTTGTTCCCAAACTGCCCCAAGATACCCTGCAAGTCTGCATGACTGGTTACTAGAGGAGGCCGAGTTTGTGCTTGTGGCTGTAACAAAGTTAAACGGAAGGAAATTAAAGATTTAAAAAGAAGACTTGAGGAATTGGTGTATGAGAAATGTCAGAAACGTTTGGATCGAAAAAGATTCAAGGATCTAGTGCATGAGGTGTCCCCAACCTACTTCGATTGACATTCAATCGTTCATGACAAGGTCAAATATGAATACTATAATTTTGAGTTTAGGGATAAGAATCCTTTCCATGCCCATCGAAGGATGATGCTTTGCTTCAGAACCAAGGGAGAAATGAAGATCTTTCCCATGACGATCTTTGATGATGAAGAAGAAGAGCCCCATGAGAAAACTTTGATTGCAGGAAGGTCTTCATTCCAGCTTTCATCACCCTTTTTGATTCCCTAGTTCGTTTGATCTATAATGAAAAACGAGATCTTGTGGGTGAGCCAATTTTTTATGGACTTTTGGAATAAGTAAAGGAGACCTTATCATGGGGATAGTAAGGAGAGAATATATTTCAAATAGGATGAAGAAACCCTAGATGGCGAGGTCAACCAGGAAACCTTGGGTTCTCTATCTTCTGGGGAAGCCATGAACAGAAATCTAGGGGGGTTGATGCATTTATGCAGGCCGCGGTTGACTTTGATTTTGATGAAGAACAAGTCATGAATGCTAGGTGTTCAAGATTGGTTAGAACTCCTAAAGTTACACAGGGCGATGACGAGAGAATTTCTGTGAGGGATGGACAATCTGGAGAGGAAGAGAATTCAGTTCGTAGTAGCGGGAAAGAAAAAGAAAAACCTGACATTTTCATGGCCCACAGGTCCCAAGATCATGTGTACAATATGCAGATTAAACAAGACTTAGTATCAATTTTTCAACATGCATATCAAGATCCATTTCTCGAGAACTTCTTACACAAATAATCTTAAAGCTAGAAAGAAGGAAAAGGTTAGAAAAAGGTTAGAAGAACTCATCGTACCCGAATGGTTGGAATAAGGCTCAGATGATGATGATGAAGAAGAATTCATACTCGCCCACTTTAAAACCCGAGGGCAAGTTTTCTCCAACCAAGGGAGTTTGATGAAGGACAAAATGCATTGTATTCGCAATTTTTTCTTATTAGATTTTAGGGATGCATTTTTGGGGATTCTTTAGTGTTTCTTTTCAGGATTTTTAAGTTTTTAAGGGATTTTAAATTTTTTCTTTTTTTTTTAGGATTTCTACATGCTATTTGGAAACATACTTTGATTTCTTATTGAATTATTTCTTTTATTAGGGGTACAAGCGTGACTATAAATCATGATTTAATTAGGACTTCCAAGTGAATTAGAATTAAAATTTCATGGGTTATAGGCAAGGTCTTTATTATAAATAAGAGTTCTTCTAGAGGGTTTAGTAGCAGAGTTGGATATTATTTGTTTAAGAGTCTTGGTTTCACCAAAGAGCTATGAAGCTTGGCTTGTAAGTTTCCACTACTTTTTTTGCAATTGAATTTTCAGGTCCTTGTTTCTTTTCATGAATTTCCTTCTACATTAGCATACACAAGAGAGAGAGAGAGAGCTCACTGCTGCATAAAGAGTAGACAGTAAAGCATAGATAATGTTGACCAATTATACAGGGGAACAATGAAAAAGGGCCTAACTCGGTGCTGGTCCCGCGTACGCAGGGTCCCGGGAGGGGTGAGCTGGAAATGGTCCTAACCTTTGGCTTTTTATGCACAAACTGGTCGCTCTCAGGACTCCAACCCACGCTCTTGCGCTGGCTACCCGAGCCTTTTACCATCACACCAAGTGACAGCCCCTAGAGGGAAACAATCTAAGTTGCAAGTCAAATGCAGTACATGATGAATGAACAATGCCTAGAAGGAGTATTCATGAGAAACAAGAGAAAAATTAATCTACCCAAGATAAGTCGCATCCAAGATAACACAGATCAGTAAATAAGAAGCTACAATGAAAAACACTAAAAAACTTTTTATAGATCTCAAGTACGTGGTTGCTGGGATCTCCCAACCTATATAGCAATCTCGCTCCAGAATCGTGCACTGGCACTCCAGTAAAGGGATCTCAATTTTAAAATTTTAGGATCTTAATGCCTACTGTTAGGAGATCTTTGTCACCCCTTAGAGATCAAGATAACAACCAAACTTATTATTTTCTTTATTTATAGCCAGCTAGCAATGCAACCATACTTTTAATATAGTAGCATTGCTAGTTGGCCATAAATAAAGATATCCATGTATAAAACAATATATATAATCCTAGACTTATATATATTCTTTAAGGTTGGGAGCATAGTTACCCAAATTTCTCACCGAAGGTCCCAGAGTATGATTTGAGGATTCCACGATTCCGACAAGGAAACTCCACATAATTTCTTTTCGTGGGGTGGAATCTTGTTTCTTTATTCTAGTAATCTCGATTCTAAAACTCATAGAATCTCATTTCCAATATTTACTAATTCTTGATCCCATAATTGATGAATCACGATTCTACACATGTAGAACCTGGTTACCACATATAAGGGTACTTGATTCGATTGTTTTCGAATTCAAATTCTTGAACATCAAGTGCATGGTTCAGAGATGCACGAGACAACAAACTAATCAAACATCGAATCTTAAGTTGTTAACAAGTTTCATTCCATCGCCTTTTACAGGACAATGGCAAGTAAAACTTCTTTTACAGGTAGAATTAAGTTGTTAACAAGTTTTATTCCCTGTCTTTTGAGACTTATTTGATCCATGAAGCTCAAATAGTCCGTGATGAGACTCCCCCAAGTTACAACTACCACACAGAGACTTAGGGCAATCATTTATGTGTATTTTCCATACATATAGTTGTGGTATATACGTGAGTTTAGGACCGTCCGTTTTTACTGGCAAAACGTAATTAGATAATGGAGTTGATATTTTTCAAATATTAATATTTATTGACAAACAACATTTTATCAATGGATGGATGAAGACACGGTTCTTACTATTACCTTTAATACGAGTAATAATCCTATGGGTCCCTGCCACACCTAATGGCATGGGACCCAAAGGATCACGGTTGGATCTCAATTTGAATCTCACCAACAAACTTGCTCCCCAAGACAGCTTTCACCTAGATTCACCCCAAGAGTATCTCCATCAACTCCTTCTGTCAGACAGAAGCTCCTCACTGCTGAGCAGAGGGGCAGAAAAAGGAAGACACTGTAGATACCCCATTCCCCCCCCCCCCTTTCTTTGGGCAATGTTCCCATTAGTATCCAATGGAAGTCGTGAAGGCATGGTATCTTTGCAATTTTATTACCTGCAGTATGCGATCTTCAGATCTCTTTTGCTGTCTATCTATGTGTGCTATTTTTTAATTCAAGCAATGAGTATTCCCATAAGAACTTCTAATTATGTCACTATCTATGTGTTAGCTTGATGCTTGATTATGAAATGGTTATAAATCTTGATTGCCAAATGTGTCGAAACTCGAATTCAAATTGCTATAAATCTCAATTCCATCCTGGGACAAAAATTGAATCCAAAAAAATATTAATCTCGTTTCTAATCTGGTATGAATCAAGATTCCAAATGTCTAACAATTCCGATTTGAAAGAAGTTAGAATCTCGATTCCATATTGGTTGATTTCAACTAGGTTGGAAACTCTTTTCCAAGGAGCTAGGAATCTTGATTCCATCTATGTAGGGTTGTCGATTACATTTTGGTCGAATCACAATTTCTAAAAATACAAATCTCGTCCCCCAGG
This sequence comes from Amborella trichopoda, assembly GCF_000471905.2. The sequence goes on from NW_006499159.1 coordinate 7,237,419, forward strand.
ATTCCTCTTGTACAGATGTCCATTTTGAAAACAGGAATCTTCTAGTTGGCGGTAATTCCATGATTCCAATTCCTATATCGATTCGGATTCAGAATCAATTTGGGTAACTATGGTTGGTAGCAGAATCCCTAAAAGAATGGTATCGAGATCCCAAAAGGTCCTGATCAAGATCTAAAAAGGTTGGGATAGAGATCCCTAACATTCGGAGATCTCGATCCCCAACATATGCATTACACAAACAATACTCCCAACCATAGGGATCTTCTAGCCGTTCATGATCCTCCTCTACCGATCCCGATCCCGATCCACTCCCAAACCCACTCCCGATCCCAACAACTATGATCAAGTATGACATAAACAAAAATGCAGAAGAATACTCCTCCATGTTAAAATGCAGCTTAAATTATGTGAAAGCATGTTCTCAACATCGGAATGGATAAAGCAATGAAGGGCGCAAAAAGTGAATCACCCAGAATATAGAAAAGGTACTTAGCAAAACAGGCAATTAATAACACTCTAGAACTTACCTAAAGGGAAAGAAGCACTAAAAGGGAAGGAAGAGAAAATTTATTTAGCTAGGCACGCAGATAGCTTTTAGCCCAACCATGTTAAAATAGCCAATTATTTATGAGTTGACAAGAAATTGTTTACATCAAAACAAACAATTTATTTAGTACACCCTGGGGCTCATTTAGCAATTGTTCTCTTCCATTTAAGTTGATAAGATGTCTTATTTATGAAAAACTGTGTGGCTATAGCTTTGCTCCCGTTATGTACAGATCTTTTTCACTTCCTAAAGTTTCATGAAGCACACTAATGATGTGACATGGCAATTCATTCCACACATCGCAAAGAAGGTTGATGAAGCATGCTTATTAATATGGTAAATCACTTCATGAAATAGCTGATCGTAGTGAAAGTTATACTCAAGAAATATCATTCTCTGCTACAACAGAATATCAAAAAAGATTTTTTTTACTTACCCAGAAAAAGGAATATCAGAGAGGTATTAGCTCTAGATCACACAAAACATTTACCATAAAGCACCAACAAATTGCAATAGAAATAACAAAAAATTTATATCAATGGACATGTTGAGATGTCCTAGAAATGAAGTGTACAAGTTAGTAACATGCGTATCCCACAGAAGAAATATTAGAGAGAGATGTTACAACTTTGAGAGGTGCGGATGGACAATCAGGTTCAATATTCAGAATAGGAAGCAACAGAGAGGTGCAAAGGTACGAGAAACACAAAGCATGACAGGAAGAATGAACTTATATAAGAAGCAAGCATTGACAAAATCACCAGAAGTACAAATTACCAAGAAATTAAAATGAATTGAGAAAAAGACAACTAAGACAATTGGGAGGGCACCATAAACACCTAAAGGGAATGCTTCCCTAATAGCATGACACAGAAAATGACAATGGAGAGGAAGAATTCAGGACATATGAGCATGTGAGAGCTCAGAAACCCCCTGCCTCTCATCTTAACAAGAAAACTAGAAGACACAAATCAGCTGATAGTTATGTGGGCATCTCTCTCTCTCACACATACACAGAGTGGTGGACTTGCCAGCAAGGCTTGTGACCCAGGACAGAGTGAAAAGAATCATATGATCAAACAGGGTAATCTTGAATTGACTTGGTAGTGACACTGTACCAGCTATACTAGATCATAAGATCAAGGAATTAATAACCATATTAGGTATGTGTGTTCTCAAGCAATACTAGTGTATGATCAAATATTGATGACTAATACAAGATCAGGCATTACATTTCCAGAAAAAAAGGCATGCTATGTTCATTCGAGTTTTCATATTCTATAATACTAACGTAAGATATCTTGTTCGAGGCATTGTATTAGTGAAATATCTGATTGAGACTGCAGCACACAATATTATACAAGGAAAACTTATATGTGGCACCACTCACATATAAAACATATGTAACCCCTATTTCCAGCCGTCCAATTTGAATGGATAGTTTGGACAACTTCAGGCATAATGTCACATGCTAGCTTTTGAGTGTCTAATCTTGATAAGACGAATCAGAGTATTTTATTTTTCATTTTTATTCTATTAACCATCTTGTAGTGAAATTTGGCGCTTGCCCACCTCTCATAGGGGTACACCTATAAAAATAAGAAGAAAAAAAAATTGGTAAAAGAAAAAACCAAAATACCTCTACAAGTCCAAGGGCATATCAGTTATTTTTTAATCAGAAAATTTTTTGGCTAGTTGCGCCCCAGTAAGGCTACGGCAAGTCCAAAATTTTGTGGAAAATTGATTTATAGAAAATAATAATAATAAAACAGTATTTAGGTATGACATTATCACTGAAGCCATCTAGCTATCCATTCAGATCAGACAGCTGGAAATAGGGGTCACATATGTTTTGTATGCGTGTGGCACCACATATAAAATTTTCCCTATTATATAATACAATGTTATTACATGAGTAGATCACTCTGCATCGAACATAATTCTGTCACTAATTTCATAAAAAATAGTCACCATTGTTTTTGCAAAAAACTATAATTTTCTGTCATATAGATACAAATCTTTAGGGGGAAGAACTGCGTAAGAATAGGCATCTTTTTGAAAAAAATGAAATCCTGACTATCATTCACTCAAGAACCATGATTTAATCAGAAGATATGGAATACATCACAATATAAGTTGATAGAGAACTCCCATATCCAACCTGTACCAGCACGACATGCAACCACTCTAGAATCTCCCACATTTGCAACAAATAGGCGATCGCCCAACAAGACAGCTGTTGACGCAGTTGAACCAGCATCTCTTTGATAATCTTTTTCTTCTTTAAGGTAATCATTATCTGTTTTCTTAAAGGCTTCAACTGCAACAATATTTTACAGTAGTTTTCACCACAAACCAAAAATATAAATCTCAACATGTTAACAGTCATTAGCACTACATTGTTACATACTGATAGCTGATTTTGTGTTGGAAACAAAATCTGGATGGCTGATTAAGTTATTGAAGAGGTTTTGTTTGATGTATTCTGCAGCTCGTGAACCTCCATGACCTAGATTGGAGAAGAATATCCATGCAAGCAATACACGTCAAATTTAAGCTCAGCTTATTCTAGGTTCAAAAGCAAGCACAAGCTAAGCCTGTCATCTTCATACAAGTTAAAATTTACAAGGGAATTGCAAGTTAAAGCATACCATCATAAACAGCAAAATATGCAACCATCTGACCATTAACCTCAGCAACCCTTGTTTCGTAAAAGTCCTCCATTGATGGCCTTTTTCCCTTAAAACTAGAGTAGCCATAACTAAAGAAAAAAAAACAAAAAACAAAGATATTATAACGTATAACGATCCATATAGGAGACATAACACAAGAATTCACAAAAACTCCAACAAACTAATATAGTCAATGCTTTTAAATTTTGCCATAACATCACTTGTTCTTCTATTAAAACTAAAAAAGTTTCATGGATAAAATACAAACTTACTATGGTCAGGGGTTTAGAAATGTCCCATGTAGAAAATCATGTTTCATGTTTCAGACTTCTATGGCGGATGAAGATACAGGGTTTCAATTTTTTAGAACCCAGAACTTCCTAAAGCTAATTTCTTATAGCACTCTTCCTGTCAACAAACAAGGAACTAGGAAGTGCTACAGAAAACTGGAACTCTCCAGCTTCTAGAGTTGGAAGTTTTAGTTATTGAATGTGCCCCTAGCTCCCTAGAAGCTGGAAGAGTTAATATTTGGAAGTGCTGGAATACTCGTTTGATAACCTGTCCGGAAGTGCTCAAATCAGAGAACGAGCTTCACATTGATCTACTAAAGCTTCACAGATATTAGGCTTAACAGAGAGGGAGATAGATATACACGAGGGAAAGAGGGGGACATGGTTAAAGAGGACTTCGAGAAAGAGATAAGAGGAAATGCTGACATGGCTAGAGAGAGTGCACATCTAGGGCATTTGATGGGAGGGGTCTTCCATAGACCCCTCTTGCACAAATCGTGGAACGCGTCCATACCGCAGCATGTAAGCCATGGCTTCCAAAAACACACCCATTTTAATTGGAGCATGGAATGCTGCTCTTCCATTTTTCAGCTTCCACACTCCCAAAACAAACATGGGACCCTAAACAGGTGGAACTTGGGTTTTTCACTCCCAAAAAGTTCCACCAATCGACGCGCCCTTAGAGACATAAAAGATTAGAGAAACAAAGAACACGATTAGGGAGAGGACTTATAGAGAGAAAAATATCACAGTTAAATTGAGAAAGGAGCTAAAAAGAGAAGGGGCACGTCTAGAGAGAAATGACACGGTTAGAGCGATAGGATTTATAGAGAGAGAATGAAGTTAGGGAGAAAATAGCATTCTTAGAGAGGAGTTAGGAAGGGAAAGCATGGCTAGAGAAAGGATTTAGAGATAGAAAGAGCATGGTAGAGAAAGGACTTAGGGAGAGTTAGAGCGAGAAGCCACAGTTAGAGAGAGGGGGGATTTAGAGAAAGGATACAAGAGAGAAAAAGGACACGATTAGAGAGAGAAACGGTATGATTAGAGAGTTAGGGAGAGAAAAGAGTTAGAGAGAAAAAGGACACGATTAGAGAGAGAAAGGGTATGATTAGAGAGTTAGGGAGAGAAAAGAGTTAGAGAGAAAAAGGTGTTAAGAGAGAAAGGGCATAGTGGAGGGAGAGAGGAGTCAGAGAGAGAAATTGCATGGATAGGGGAGATGATTTAAGGAGACAACATGCATGGCTAGACAAAGGAAGGAGTTGGAGAGAGTTAAAAGAGAGACAGAAAGGACGAGGAAGCAAAAAAGGCAAGATGCAAACTTCCTAAAGAATAAGATAAGCGAACTTCCATGGGTGGATGGAAGTTGCAGATTCTCAATTCTGGACAATCCAAAACTTCCTAAAACCAGTTTTCTGCAGCACTTACAATCAACAAAAAATGAAGTGTTATAGTAAACTGAAACTTCCAGATTCAAAAACTAGAAGTTAGAGCTATCAAGTATGCTCTAACGTAAAGTAAATAACAATATGTGGAAATTGTACAACCAAATTATATATATATATATATATATATATAAGGTTTAGAATCTAAAGCAAGGTTAGGATAGAAATCACTAACATAATTTAAACAACCTAGGAACCTTTGAAGTTCCTTTTTATCAAGTATTTGATCAGGGAATTTATCAGCGAATTGTATGGATCTATCGATGGGTATGATAGTTCCATGATGAATCATATGTCTTAGAAATCTTATATTGGTTTTGAATAGTGTTATCTTTTTGGCTGAAACAACTAATCCAGCATTCTGGACTGCATGTATAAATGTGTTAATGTGTTTGATATCTTGATCTATCGATTCCGAGAATATTAGTACATCATCAATATATACTATCATAAAATGATGGTAAGCATTAAAAACATCATTCATTATTTTCTGGAATTCTGATGGAGCATTTTTCAAACCAAATGGCATAACATTCCATTCGTATTGTCCAAATGGAACATTAAATGCAGTCTTATATTTATCTTGTTCTTGGATTTGTATTTGCCAATAACCAGATTTCATATCAAATTTGGAAAAGATACATGCTTGAGCAACTCTATCTAATAAATCTTTTTTATTAGGGATTGGATATCTTATCAATTTTAAGACTTTATTCAAAGGTTTATAATTAATAACAAGTCTAAGAACTCCTCGTTCCTTTTCAGCATTTTTATTGACATAAAAGGCTGCACAGCTCCAAAGTGAGGAGCTTGGTCTTATTAATTTTTTCTGCTGGAGATCATTAATCTCTTTTCGGCACATATCTAATAGGATAGTATTCATTTGTATTGGTCTAGCTTTTGTAGGTATTTGTTTTTTATCAAATCCTTGTTCATATGGTAAACTTATACTATGCTTTTTCCTTTCCCAAAAAGCATAGGATGCTCACTACATATTGAAGTTTCTATATGTTGTTGTAATGCTTGAATCTTTTGTTGTATTGAAGAAGTTTGTAATTGTTCTTCAATAGCCTTATATTTAATTTCTTGTTTAAGGGTACAAAGAAATTTTTCTTTGTTATTTAATTGACTTTTGACACTATTAAGTTCTTTTAATTTTGGTTTATGTATGAAATTAAAGTGTATTGTAATATTTTGAATAACTGAAGATATTCCTGTTTCTTTTATGGTTAAAGGATATAATAAAGTAAGAAATGGCACTCCAAGTATTACTGCTTGGCTTAACCCTTTTACCATTATGAATGGTGTATCTATACATTGGTGATTATTACAAACAGAAGCATTAGATAATTTATATTTAATAAATAATCTACTTCCATCTACTGTATTTAATATTTGAGTAGTTTTGTCAAAATATTTTGAAGGTACGAGTCCTTCATTGATACAATTTAAGTCAGCTCCAGAATCTATTAAAGCTGATGTTTCAAAACTATAATCTTGAGCAACTATTATTTTTACATAGACAAACCATTTTTGAACTACTATTTTGTCTATTAGATTCACAGAAGGAAGAGGTATTATTTTGGCTTCTGATGATTCAGGGATATCTAATAATGGATTAATTTTCATTAATTCATCAAAGTTTATTTCTTCTGTATCTGAATCTTGTTGAGACATTTGTTGTAATTCTAATGATTTAATTCTATTTTTTAGTTGAACTGTTTCAGTCTTTATTTCTTTGATTTCTTGTTTGAGATCTGAAATGGTTGGCTCTTTTTGTTGAGACGTGTGTTGATCACTTACTCTTTTCATTATTGAAGCAAAGTTATATTCATCAGGGGTTTTATTCAAAGGAATTGGTTTTGCTTTATTTTTTGTAATATTAATAAATTGAGTAATGACAGCTCTTTTTTCATTTGGATCAACAATTTTATCAATAATGTCTAGAATGAAATTATCTTCTTGTGTAAGTGTGTGAACATTATGTGTTGATATTGGACAACTACAATCATCATCCTTTGAGCTGGATGAATTTGTATCTGAATCATTAGTGGAGTCAGAAGAGTCTGTCCACATGAGATCATCATCTTGGATTTGATCGATATGAGAGTCAGAAGAAGTAGAAGACGAGGAATCATAATTGAATATGTTATATAATTTAGATTTTATTGATTCATCTAAATTTAATGATTCTATTTTCTTTTTTAATTTACACTGATGTTTATAATGTCCTACTTTACCACACTTATAACATACGGGCAACTTTCTCTTTTTCTTTGTATTGGGAGAAAATTTATTGATTAATTTTCTTTTAGATTTTTTATAATATTTCCTATCTGTATCCTTATTTTTGGATTTATATTTTTCTTTTTTGTATTTCTTCTTTTTCTTGTATAGATTGTCAGGCATATTTTTCTTATCAAGGTAATAACCAAATTGTTCACAGAAGTCACCAAGCTCTTTTCGCTTAGTGATTTTTTGTTTATCTAATTGTCTTTTTAATTTCATATCTGTGCATAAGGCTAAACCTTCAGCACATATTTCTGCGGAGAGTTCTCCGAGGGTATATGATGAATAGACAATAATTCCATTATGTTTTTCCTTAGCCTTTCCTTGACTTTTTCAGCAAATAAATATGGTAGACCAGCTATAAACTTCTCTTTCCAGTGGTCCAGCTGACAGTCTTCTCTTATTAATAATCTTGAAAAAAATACATCTTTATACCACTTATAATGTGATAGGGTAGGACAGCATAGATTAGATAGCAGATCTTCCGATCTTGCTGCTAGTAAAGATGTACTGCCTACAAAATGAAGTGTAATGGTATATATTAGAGTGTTGACAGCATCACTCTCTGTGTATATTATTTCTTGGTTTTGTTCATTTCTGGCGGTCCATTGCCTAGTATTAGTGAGGATTCTTTGTTTGGTTTTGTCATCTACATAGAAATCCCACCATCCTCGTAGCCAGCCAGTAAATCTGTTGACTATTGCTTTTGCAACTTCTTGGTCAGGGTTGCCTGCCATTTTATTTGCAGAAGCATACATAGTCATATGCCTCATAACATCCAATATTTTTAATTCTGATAATCCATCTATTTGCCAATT
>NW_006499159.1:7245496-7255748 GCF_000471905.2 Amborella trichopoda
AACTAGGTGTGGGTCGCTTGTGATATGGTAAAGCTGTTATTGGTTTCCAGTATTTTCCATAAGCTATTCTGTTTATGGTTTCGAAAATAGGGGTAGTATCCATAAATGCTTTTTCTTGATTTTGGATTATATCTTCTATGATTGGTTCTTCTTCCTGAAGCATCATTGTCTCATGCTCCGGTAATATTGCTTTGCCTCTATCAGACGACTCAGGTGGTATATTAACAATAGGTGGAATAGTTATTTGTGGAGAAGGTATTCCTTTAATATCTAGTTGAGATAATTTTGATATTAATTGATCCATGAGGGATTTGTTATTATCTCCAATATGGAATTTATTTTTATTTAATTCTGAAGGTGGTTTGAACAAAACTGATTTAGGAATAATTGTAGCAAAAGGTTGTTCTTTGGTGACAAGTCTTTCTATTCTTTCTGCCTGTCTTCCTAGAGATTGCATATACAGATTGGTATAATTATTTTGTTCCACAATATGGGGAATCAATTCTTGTTTCTTACCAAGTTCTTTGGGTAAGATTTTATATGGAGTAGCAATTATATCATATACTGATGGAGATTTGGCAAGTTCATCTTTCATTGGGATAGATGTTTTGAGTATTAGACTTTTTTCAGGAGGGTGAGTACTAGCAGTTGTAGTACCATCCGTACTAATATAAGTTTTTTCTTCTATTGTTTGAATTTCATCAAATGAAGGGATATGAAGTTTATGTTGATAATTACTTATTAACCATAGAAAAAATCCTTCTGTTTCCGTTTCCTTTTATTATATTTAGCCTGTAATATTTCTCTTAATTGTAATGGTACTTTTGTAAGATACCATTGTCTAATATATTTATTTTCTTCTGACATAAAATCTTGCTTGATATAATTATGATCATTTTTTTTCTTTTTTCTCTGTAGTTTAGCGGCTAAATATGCTGCTATATATTCATCTGAATATTTATCATATGAATTGTCATATTCTTCTACTTGTAAAGTTAATATTTGAAAGTCTTGTAATTCTTCTATACTGGGTTCAGTAGTATTTGTAATACTAGATTCAGGAGTATATGTGGGAATAACAACATGATCTGTTGTTCTCCGTGTTCCTTGAAATTGTAGGTCTGAACTAGGTATTGAAGAAGACTGAGTAGGAGGTGGTAGTATTATGACATTCGGATTAGTAGAATAAGATTTTCTACTTGGTATTTTATTTTTAATATTCCTTTTTCTATTAATATTAATATCATCCTGAACTTGTAATTGTTGAAATTTTATCTCAATATTGCCATCAGGATGTTCTATTATTTGATTAGGAATATGATGTTGGGGAACCTCTTGAGGTTGATTGGCATGTTGCAATGCCCATGACTGTGGTAGTCTAATATCTGACTATTTTATTGTTTTGGGAACAATCATATTTGATTTTTCCATATTTGTTTGGAATAATATTGTTTGATCAATTTGCATAATCTTTGGACGTAAGGTATTCATGACTTTATAATATATTCTATAAACTATTGCTAAGTTTTGAGAACCTTGGATCATATTAAAACCATGTGTTTTTAAATTAATGGTTAATATATCTAAAATATTTGGGTCAGTCAAAGAAACAGAAAAATTTGGAAAACAATTAAAATATATGGGACCACTACAGAGGCTGGATTCAACCATGCCAAGTAGCGAGTCTGTGAAAATATTGTCTTGTATCTCTTAGGCATACAAGCACAGAGGTGTTCAACCCTAATCGGGTAAAAGGTTTCACGGCTATTTGAATTAATCCAATATGTAAATATTTGTAATTATTTTCTTTATGTTTTTCAATTATCTTTTTTGAGAGTAGGTGAAAGTCTTCTTGGTTTTGAGTAACCGATAAACTTTCTTCTACAGTCTTGATGGCATAACCCATCTTGAATTTGAATGATCCTTTATTGTAAACGTCATGGATTGGTACCTTAGGTATGTTCCAATTTTGAATATTATGTTCGATGTCATTAATGACTATTTGTTCTTTATTTTTTACTTTAAGTGTTTGAGATGAAGTTGCATTTTTACTAGTTAGATTCTTTATTAAATTTGCCATCCGTAGGTTGCGGATAATGACAATCTGGACATTCAGTGGCCCAGCGTTTTCCTTAAACGGCTCTTCCTGGCCTTGACGGTACTTTGCAATAGGCGTTCACTTGTCTCTTGCCTTAACTCTCGGACCAACTTTCTAGGCTGTAAATTTAACTTAGTTTCGCTAGTCAAGATGTAACTTGTATCTCATACAACTTATTGATGTAAGAAGAACAGGTTTACTGCTTTGACCACTTAACTGTTTACACAGTTTCACTGTTAGACAGTTCTACTGTTGTAACTCTGACAGTTTTACTGTATGGCTCTGATACCAACTTCGGCCCGGATCTACAGTACTGTCAAATTGCTTTATAGGTTGAATCTAATTGATTTTGTTATGCGAAACTATTTAATTTTATGATTTAATTTTATGTAGGAATTTTTTATAATAAATAGGTAAACAATAAGCTATTGTATTTAACTAGTTCTTGTAAAATCTTATAATAATTAAGGATAAACAGGATTATGCACGATAAAGGAATAATAGAAATATTAATTACAAACTATTGGGCATAATTAAACTCACCAACTTTTATACTAAATAAAATCTTAAACTGCATTTTATTCACATCATAAAGTAATTGTATAACAACTGTATATTTTACAGATAATCAGACAACAACGTGTTACAGATAAGAGGCACACTGAAATTCTTTACAGATAAGGGGCACACTGAAATTCTTTACAGATACGAGGCACACTGAAATAAACTTACTGTTTGCAAATACAATAACTGGAAAACAGTTTCCAGTGTTGTGGACAGTAGGAAGGGAGAGAATTTAGATTGCAGTCACACATAATGGCTATAAAAATAAAAGGTGAAAGTATAAGATAGAACCTGATGAGATGTTTGAACTACGAGAGCTATGAAGGTCAGGATAGCTCTGGTTGGTATAACACTTCGGGAACAGTGATATTTTTCAGAGAAGAGAGACTAGAATCTTATCTGGGAGAGAAATGAAGTAGGAGGATAAAGTAGTAGAGGAGGTCGAAGATCAGAGTAGAAGTCTTTGAGAGAAAGAAATAGAAGTGAAGGAGCTTCTGAGTAAAGAGGAAAATGGGAGAGAGCAGAAGAGTTTATGAGCTGAGAGGGGAAGCGGAAGACCTTGCCTCAAATGAGAGGCCTTTGGTCCTTTTATAGACGAAGGAGTTTGCTTCCCTTCGAAGTAAAGGATAAAGCAAAAGGAAAGGGAAAAGACTTAAAGTAAACTGAGGTGACCCAAAGGAGTAGGACAAAAGTAGAAGAAAACAAAAAATTAAAAAGAAGCATCTGGGAACAGTGTCCTTCTTTGTCGTATCTGATTATTGCTACAGTAACAATTTTGGTTTTTATGCTGGTGGCTACAGTGAAGCATCTGGAATAGTATTTCTTGTCGGTGATGTGGCCATGTCTTTTGTCGTGCATGTCGGTGGGTACAGTGCTTGGAATCTTGGAACAGTCTTTCTTGTCTTTTTCTGTCGGTAAGCTTTTGTCTTCTTGGATTATTGGTGGTATTGTCGGTGGTGATGATGATAGAGACTTTTATGGTCTTTGACTGAACTCTTCTGGATCGTCTTCACTCAATTGGAGGTATCTATTGGTGTGGAGTGGGGAAGATTGTACTGTTTCTTCGGAGGAGACTGGTTTTCTTACGGCTTCAGCAAAGATTTCCTTCATTTGTTTTTTTAATTCTTCTTTGGATGCATTGGGATTGGTTTGCAACATGTTACGAAGGTAGGTTGGAAAGTCAAAAGAGGTGTTTGATGTATTTGGGTTTGGCTGGTATTTAGGTATTGGTGGGGGTATTCTTTTTGGTGTGGTAGCTGTGAGATCCATTTTGAAAATGTCCCACCATTTAACAGAGATGGTTTTCCCCAATCGAGGAATATAGGTATAATCATTGGTATTATTGACTGAGATGGTGTAGTCCCATTTCATGATCCATGGGAGCTGATATAAGGCCATGAAGTATAGGTGAGTGTCAATTGTATTGTCACTATTATTATATTGCACAAATTGTTCCTGCAGGTTTTTGAAGCATGAGGTAGTATCAAAGAAGTTGAACCCCACACTAAGAACCAATTTTGAAACCATGTGGGGAATCTTTCGAAAATAGGTAGCCGGAATTGAAGATACCAGCTATGTGTGTTGTTTGGATTTTGATAATAAAAGAATTTGTGCAAGGCTTCTATATACTCGGCATATTTATAATATTTGTATGAGAAATCTGGGTTGTGCAATTTCTTTCCCTGTGGGAGATTGCAACCCCACTTATCATAAGAAAGAAGCTTTTTTATTTGAACCTTGGAATAGGCAATTATTCTGGTATTTTGCTGATAGTAATGGACAATAGAGATGGACCCTGTTTCCATGAGTATGGCTTCGTAATATTCTCTGGTCTTTACCCCATTGGTAGGGTTGAGATAGTTTATCAGATACAAAGGTGCAAGTTTAATAGGATCTGTATGAATATGTTGTTCATCTATGGTGATATCCATTAGATAGGCTCTTTCTATGTATGCAGATCTGGATGTATTAGGTATGGAGGTGGTCTTGGATTGAGCTGGTGAATATAGAGGATTAGAAGCATGTGCTTCTGGATAGGTAATTTGGTGAATGGGTGACTGTGAAGGTGACCGTATTGCCAAAGGCAATGGTTCCCCTTCATATGGAACAATATTTTGCATGGGTTGTTTATCGCGGCGAGAAGTGCCTCGAGAACCCATTGGATAATAAGGTGAAGGTACAATAGTAGTATTATTCTGATTTTCTGCGAACAATTGTAGAGCAAGGGATAAGGGTGATTCGTCGTCGTTGGTGTCAGTGTTGCCCCCCCTGTAAAAATTCACGGGTTAAAAAATCAGGTAATGAATTGGAAGACCCGGGAAGGTGTTCGATAGAAAAATCAAAGGCCGATAATATAGCCTGTCATCGAGCAAATATTTGTTTAGAAACTAAATTTTGAACATCTTTTTGCAGAATATCCTTGGCTGCCTTGCAGTCGGTTCGTATGAGAACATGTTGGTTCAAAATTTAGTTTCTACACAAATATTTGCTCGATGGCAGGATATATTATCCACCTTTGATTTTTCTATCGAATACCTTCCCGGGTCTTCCAATTCATTACCTGATTTTTTAACCCGTGAATTTTTGAAGGGGGGGCAACACTGACACCAACGACGACGAATCACCCTTATCCCTTGCTCTACAATTGTTCGTAGAAAATCAGAATAACACTACTATTGTACCTTCGCCTTATTATCCAATGGGTTCTCGAGGCACTTCTCGCTGCGATAAACAACCCATGCAAAATATTGTTCCATATGAAGGAGAACCATCGCCTTTGGCAATACGGTCACCTTCACAGTCACCCATTCACCAAATTACCTATCCAGAAGCACATGCTTCTACTCCTCTATATTCACCAGCTCAATCCAAGACCACCTCCATACCTAATACATCCAGATCTGCATACATAGAAAGAGCCTATCTAATGGATATCACCATAGATGAACAACATATTCATACAGATCCCATTAAACTTGCACCTTTGTATCTGATAAACCATCTCAACCCTACCAATGGGGTAAAGACCAGAGAATATTACGAAGCCATACTCATGGAAACAGGGTCCATCTCTGTTGTCCATTACTATCAGTAAAATACCAGAATAATTGCTTATTCCAAGGTTCAAATAAAAAAGCTTCTTTCTTATGATAAGTGGGGTTGTAATCCCGCACAGAGAAAGAAATTGCACAACCCAGATTTCTCATACAAATATTATAAATATGCCGAGTATATAGAAGCCTGGCACATATTTTTTTATTATCAAAATCCAAACAACACACATAGCTGGTATCTTCAATTCCGGCTACCTATTTTCGAAAGATTCCCCACATGGTTTCAAAATTGGTTCTTAGTGTGGGGTTCAACTTCTTTGATACTACCTCCTGCTTTCAAAAACCTGCAGGAACAATTTGTGCAATATAATAATAGTGACAATACAATTGACACTTACCAATACTTCATGGCCTTATATCAGCTCCCATGGATCATGAAATGGGACTACACCATCTCAGTCAATAATACCAATGATTATACTTATATTCCTCGATTGGGGAAAACCATCTCTGTTAAATGGTGGGACATTTTCAAAATGGATCTCACAGCTACCACACAAAAAAGAATACCCCCACCAATACCTAAATACCAGCCAAACCCAAATACATCAAACACCTCTTTTGACTTTCCAACCTACCTTCGTAACATGTTGCAAACCAATCCCAATGCATCCAAAGAAGAATTAGAAAAACAAATGAAGGAAATCTTCGCTGAAGCCGGAAGAAAACCAGTCTCCTCCGAAGAAACAGTACAATCTTCCCCATTCCACACCAATAGATACCTCCAATTGAGTGAAGACGATCAATAAGAAACGGATCCAGAAGAAGATGAACCAGAAGAGTTCAGTCAAAAACCATAAAAGTCTCTATCATCATCACCACCGACAATACCACTAATAATCCAAGAAGACAAGCTGACCGACAGAAAAAGACAAGAAAGACTGTTCCAAGATTCCAAGCACTGTACCCACCGACATGCACGACAAAAGACATGGCCACATCACCGACAAGAAGCACTATTCCAGATGCTTCACTGTAGTCACCAGCATAAAAACCAATATTGTTACTGTAGCAATAATCAGATACGACAAAGAAGGACACTGTTCCCAGATGCCTCTTTTTAATTTTTTGTTTTCTTCTACTTTTGTCTTACTCCTTTGGGTCACCTCAGTTTACTCTAAGTCTTTTCCCTTTCCTTTTGCTTTATCCTTTACTTCGAAGGGAAGCAAACTCCTTCGTCTATAAAAGGACCAAAGGCCTCTCATTTGAGGCAAGGTCTTCCGCTTCCCCTCTCAGCTCATAAACTCTTCTGCTCTCTCCCCTTTTCCTCTTTACTCAGAAGCTCCTTCACTTCTATTTCTTTCTCTCAAAGACTTCTACTCTGATCTTCGACCTCCTCTACTACTTTATCCTCCTACTTCATTTCTCTCCCAGATAAGATTCTAGTCTCTCTTCTCTGAAAAATATCACTGTTCTCGAAGTGTTATACCAACCAGAGCTATCCTGACCTTCATAGCTCTCGTAGTTCAAACATCTCATCAGGTTCCATCTTATACTTTCACCTTTTATTTTTATAGCCATTATGTGTGACTGCAATCTAAATTCTCTCCCTTCCAACTGTCCACAACACTGGAAACTGTTTTCCAATTATTGTATTTGCAAACAGTAAGTTTATTTCAAGTATGCCTCTTATTTGTAATTTCTTTTCTAGAATTTCAGTGTGCCTCTTATCTGTAAAGAATTTCAGTGTGCCTCTTATCTGTAAAGAATTTCAGGGTGCCTCTTATCTGTAATACGTTGTTATCTGATTACCTGTAAAATATACAGTTGTTATACAGTTACTTTATGATGTGAATAAAATGCAGTTTAAGATTTTATTTAGTATAAAAGTTGGTGAGTTTAATTATGCCCAATGGTTTGTAATTGATATTTCTATTATTCCTTTATTGTGCATAATCCTGTTTATCCTTAATTATTATAAGATTTTACAAGAACTAGTTAAATACAATAGCTTATTGTTTACCTATTTATTATAAAAAATTCCTGCATAAAATTAAATCATAAAATTAAATAGTTTCGCATAACAAAATCAATTAGATTCAACCTATAAAGCAATTTGACAGTACTGTAGATCCGGGCCGAAGTTGGTATCAGAGCCATACAGTAAAACTGTCAGAGTTACAACAGTAGAACTGTCTAACAGTGAAACTGTGCAAACAGTTAAACTGTCAAAACAGTAAACCTGTTCTTCTTACATCAATAAGTTGTATGAGATACAAGTTACATCTTGACTAGCGAAACTAAGTTAAATTTACATCCTATAAAGTTGGTTCGAGAGTTAAGGCAAGAGACAAGTGAACGCCTATTGCAAAGTACCGCCAAGGGCAGGAAGAGCCGCTTAGGGAAAACGCTGGGCCACTGAATGTCCAGATTGTCATTATCCGCAACCTACGGATGGCAAATTTAATAAAGAATCTAACTAGTAAAAATACAACTTCATCTCAAACACTTAAAGTAAAAAATAAAGAACAAATAGTCATTAATGACATCGAACATAATATTCAAAATTGAAACATACCTAAGGTACCAATCCATGACGTTTACAATAAAGGATCATTCAAATTCAAGATGGGTTATGCCATCAAGACTGTAGAAGAAAGTTTATCGGTTACTCAAAACCAAGAAGACTTTCACCTACTCTCAAAAAAGATAATTGAAAAACATAAAGAAAATAATTACAAATATTTACATATTGGATTAATTCAAATAGTCGTGAAACCTTTGACCCGATTAGGGTTGAACACCTCTGTGCTTGTATGCCTAAGAGATACAAGACACAATATTTTCACAGACTCGCTACTTGGCATGGTTGAATCCAGCCTCTGTAGTGGTCCCATATATTTTAAATGTTTTCCAAATTTTTCTGCTTCTTTGACTGACCCAAATATTTTAGATATATTAACCATTAATTTAAAAACACATGGTTTTAATATGATCCAAGGTTCTCAAAACTTAGCAATAGTTTATAGAATATATTATAAAGTCATGAATACCTTATGTCCAAATATTATGCAAATTGATCAAAAAGATCAAACAATATTATTCCAAACAAATATGGAAAAATCAAATATGATCGTTCCCACAACAATAAAATGGTCAGATATTAGACTACCACGGTCATGGGCATTGCAACATGCCAATCAACCTCAAGAGGTTCCCCAACATCATATTCCTAATCAAATAATAGAACATCCTGATGGCAATATTGAAATAAAATTTCAACAATTACAAGTTCAGGATGATATTAATATTAATAGAAAAAGGAATATTAAAAATAAAATACCAAGTAGAAAATCTTATTCTACTAATCCGAATGTCATAATACTACCACCTCCTACTCAGTCTTCTTCAATACCTAGTTCAGACCTACAATTTCAAGGAACACGGAGAACAACAGATCATGTTGTTATTCCCACATACACTCCTGAATCTAGTATTACAAATACTACTGAACCCAGTATAGAAGAATTACAAGACTTTCAAATATTAACTTTACAAGTAGAAGAATATGACAATTCAAATGATAAATATTCAGATGAATATATAGCAGCATATTTAGCCGCTAAACTACAGAGAAAAAAGAAAAAAAATGATCATAATTATATCAAGCAAGATTTTGTCAGAAGAAAATAAATATATTAGACAATGGTATCTTACAAAAGTACCATTACAATTAAGAGAAATATTACAGGCTAAATATAATAAATTTCTTAAAAAGGAAAAGGAAACAGAAGGATTTTTTCTATGGTTAATAAGTAATTATCAACATAAACTTCATATCCCTTCATTTGATGAAATTCAAACAATAGAAGAGAAAACTTATATTAGTACGGATGGTACTACAATTGCTAGTACTCACCCTCCTGAAAAAAGTCTAATACTCAAAACATCTATCCCAATGAAAGATGAACTTGCCAAATGTCCATCAGTATATGATATAATTGCTACTCCATATAAAATCTTACCCAAAGAACTTAGTAAGAAACAAGAATTGATTCCCCATATTGTGGAACAAAATAATTATACCAATCTGTATATGCAATCTCTAAGAAGACAGGCAGAAAGAATAGAAAGACTTGTCACCAAAGAACAA
The DNA here is from genome assembly GCF_000471905.2 of Amborella trichopoda. The sequence continues at coordinate 7,255,365 of NW_006499159.1, forward strand.
CCTTCTGCTACAATTATTCCTAAATCAGTTTTGTTCAAACCACCTTCAGAATTAAATAAAAATAAATTCCATATTGGAGATAATAACAAATCCCTCATGGATCAATTAATATCAAAATTATCTCCAACTAGATATTAAAGGAATACCTTCTCCACAAATAACTATTCCACCTATTGTTAATATACCACCTGAGTCGTCTGATAGAGGCAAAGCAATATTACCGGAGCATGAGACAATGATGCTTCAGGAAGAAGAACCAATCACAGAAGATATAATCCAAAATCAAGAAAAAGCATTTATGGATACTACCGTTATTTTCGAAACCATAAACAGAATAGCTTATGGAAAATACTGGAAACCAATAACAGCTTTACCATATCACGA
>NW_006499159.1:7255768-7267768 GCF_000471905.2 Amborella trichopoda
AATGATAAAGGGCACACTGAAATAAACTTACTGTTTGCAAATACAATAACTGGAAAACAGTTTCCAGTGTTATGGACAGTAGGAAGGGAGAGAATTTAGATTGCAGTCACACATAATGGCTATAAAAATAAAAGGTGAAAGGATAAGATAGAACCTGATGAGATGTTTGAACTACGAGAGCTATGAAGGTCAGGATAGCTCTGGTTGTTATAACACTTCGAGAACAGTGATATTTTTTAGAGAAGAGAGACTAGAATCTTATCTGGGAGAGAAATGAAATAGGAGGATAAAGTAGTAGAGGAGGTCGAAGATCAGAGTAGAAGTCTTTGAGAGAAAGAAATAGAAGTGAAGGAGCTTCTGAGTAAAGAGGAAAATGGGAGAGAGCAGAAGAGTTTATGAGCTGAGAGGGGAAGTGGAAGACCTTGCCTCAAATGAGAGGCCTTTGGTCCTTTTATAGACGAAGGAGTTTGCTTCCCTTCGAAGTAAAGGATAAAGCAAAAGGAAAGGGAAAAGACTTATAGTAAACTGAGGTGACCCAAAGGAGTAGGACAAAAGTAGAAGAAAACAAAAAATTAAAAAGAGGCATCTGGGAACAGTGTCCTTCTTTGTCGTATCTGATTATTGCTACAGTAACAATTTTGGTTTTTATGCTGGTGGCTACAGTGAAGCATCTGGAATAGTGTTTCTTGTCGGTGATGTGGCCATGTCTTTTGTCGTGCATGTCGGTGGGTACAGTGCTTGGAATCTTGGAACAGTCTTTCTTGTCTTTTTCTGTCGGTAAGCTTTTGTCTTCTTGGATTATTGGTGGTATTGTCGGTGGTGATGATGATAGAGACTTTTATGGTCTTTGACTGAACTCTTCTGGATCCGTTTCTTCTGGATCGTCTTCACTCAATTGGAGGTATCTATTGGTGTGGAGTGGGGAAGATTGTACTGTTTCTTCGGAGGAGACTGGTTTTCTTCCGGCTTCAGCGAAGATTTCCTTCATTTGTTTTTCTAATTCTTCTTTGGATGCATTGGGATTGGTTTGCAACATGTTACGAAGGTAGGTTGGAAAGTCAAAAGAGGTGTTTGTTGTATTTGGGTTTGGCTGGTATTTAGGTATTGGTGGGGGTATTCTTTTTGGTGTGGTAGCTGTGAGATCCATTTTGAAAATGTCCCACCATTTAACAGAGATGGTTTTCCCCAATCGAGGAATATAGGTATAATCATTGGTATTATTGACTGAGATGGTGTAGTCCCATTTCATGATCCATGGGAGCTGATATAAGGCCATGAAGTATAGGTGAGTGTCAATTGTATTGTCACTATTATTATATTGCACAAATTGTTCCTGCAGGTTTTTGAAAGCATGAGGTAGTATCAAAGAAGTTGAACCCCACACTAAGAACCAATTTTGAAACCATGTGGGGAATCTTTCGAAAATAGGTCGCCGGAATTGAAGATACCAGCTATGTGTGTTGTTTGGATTTTGATAATAAAAGAATTTGTGCCAGGCTTCTATATACTCGGCATATTTATAATATTTGTATGAGAAATCTGGGTTGTGCAATTTCTTTCCCTGTGGGGGATTGCAACCCCACTTATCATAAGAAAGAAGCTTTTTTATTTGAACCTTGGAATAGGCAATTATTCTGGTATTTTGCTGATGGTAATGGACAACAGAGATGGACCTTGTTTCCATGAGTATGGCTTCGTAATATTTTCTGGTCTTTACCCCATTGGTAGGGTTGAGATGGTTTATCAGATACAAAGGTGCAAGTTTAATGGGATCTGTATGAATATGTTGTTCATCTATGGTGATACCTATTAGATAGGCTCTTTCTATGTATGCAGATCTGGATGTATTAGGTATGGAGGTGGTCTTGGATTGAGCTGGTGAATATAGAGGAGTAGAAGCATGTGCTTCTGGATAGGTAATTTGGTGAATGGGTGACTGTGAAGGTGACCGTATTGCCAAAGGCGATGGTTCCCCTTCATATGGAACAATATTTTGCATGGGTTGTTTATCGCGGCGACAAGTGCCTCGAGAACCCATTGGATAATAAGGTGAAGGTACAATAGTAGTATTATTCTGATTTTCTGCGAACAATTGTAGAGCAAGGGATAAGGGTGATTCGTGAAAAGATGAGATTAGCCCGCTAGAGCCCAACGGACCAGATTGATTCTGAGCCGATCTGACGATCACGGATGTTCGATAGTGCTTGAATTTTATTCTTTTTTTTATAAATCCAAATCACTTGAAAGTTTAGGTGTGTGTTCTTCTCATCAAGACGCACCTAATAAATATATAAAAAAAATTATTTGCAAAAATCAAAATGACCAAAATACCCCCAAAACGTTTTGGGGGGTATTTTGGCCAATTTATTTCATGTAAAATATTTTTTTGATATTTTTCGAAAATTCATCTATTTTTGATAAACACGCACCTAAAATTTCAAGTGATTTGGATTTGTAGAAAAAAAGCTAAAATTCAAACACTACCTGACATCCGTGATCGTCAGATCAGTCTAGAATCAATCTGAAACGTTGGGCTCATATGTTCATATGAGCTAGTGGGCTAATCTCATCTTTTCCCTATATATATATATATATATATATATACATATATTCTATTTCTAAGGACTACAGAAAAACCACAGTCCATAAACCCTATCATCATCACTATCAAGTGAAACCACAAATAGTGTTAGAGACTAAGTGGGACCCAACATAACCAGAAATCACCCCAATGGTGGGTCCCACCTACTAACCATTCATTTTAGTGGGCAACATTGCACATAACGTAGTTCCTATGAATTAAGATTAAAGAATGCTTTTTTTTTTTTGGTTTTTTTGGAGAAAGCATGTTTTCCACATTTTGAAGTACTTCCAAGATATCAACAAAAATGATGCATCCCTAAATCTAGAAGAAAGATTCTTGATAGTTCTAAAGAAACCTAGAACAAAATTAAATCATTATCCTAGGAAGTTTCTTAGAAACTTTTCTAGAAATTTCCAGCAACAAATCATTGTTTAAAGAAGTATCTAGGAACCTCCTCTAGAAATTTCTCGATTATCTCTCTAGAATATCGTCCTTAGCCTATAAATACCCCCCAAAGGGGTCCATTTCAATAACTTAGAATTGAGAGTTGTCTTGAGTCTTTTTGAGAGTGAGTTATTCCTCTTCAAGTGGTGAGTGATTCCCACGTGAGGTCGAGTGACCCCCTCCTTGTTTCTTTTCTTCTTATAAAAAAACAGTCGTATTAGCTTTGTATTAAAATAAATAAGTGAAGTTCCATTTTATTGTGCCTTATTTCTCAATCCTTTGCCTTTAGAATACATCATTTGGTATCAGAGCCAACAAACCCATGGCAGGGTGAGTAAGACTTGGTCAAGCGACTACCAATACCCCTATCATGCTGAGTTTTCTAAGCTAAAAGCATTAGTTAAGGACTTAGTTCATGAAGTAAGAAGAAGTGGGAGGAGTTCCAACACTTCTAGTAGCCATGAAGAAAGTTCTAGTGTTGCCAAGGAAAACCCACTTGCGCAAACAATTGATGGATGGCAAGAATCAGCCCTAGAGAGGTTTGGCCAAGGCTATGGAAGGAGGCGATAGAAACATTTGAGTTGATATTGAAGATTATTGTGGTAAACTTGATCCCGACTACTTTGTTGATTGAATAAGAAGTATTGAAACTTTCTTTGAATGGCGGGAACTACTGGAACTTAAAAAGGTAGAGTTTGTTGCCACTAAACTTAAGGGTCATGCTCTAATTTGGTGACAAACTTTACAAAATGACCGGTTTCGACATGGAAAGGAAAAATACAAACATGGTAAAAAATGAAGGAGAAACTACCTGCCCGTGTTGTTCCTTCTTATTACAAGCAAGATGTATATAAAATGTTTCATCATCTAAAACAAAAGGTAGACCAAAGTGTGCAAGAATACACTGAGGAATTCTACCAACTCTTATGTTGAGCTCAAGTTCCGGAAAGTGAAGAACAATTAGTAGCTAGATAAATTAGTGGGTTAAAACCTATGTTACAAGATGAGCTTGCATTGCTACACATATGGGACATGAATGACGCCTACCAAATGGCCTTAAAATCTGAACAAAAACGGAAAAGGCTTTCTTGTCAATTGAAGCAAGGGAACCCATTAAAGGTTTCAAAAGGTAAAGTCAACATAGGCACACCACGAAATTCAAGCTTCCGAAAACCTCAAGTAGGGAACTAGCAGACTGCAACACCTCAAAGGTTGTTGTTAGAAACCCTTCTCACACTTGTTTTAGGTGTGGAGAGATGCACCATAGGGCTGTTGAATGTCCAAAGAAGAATCTACATCGTCTAGACCCTATGGGAGGGGATGAAGTTGATGAACCAAAGTTTGATGATGACAAGGATGGTGATTCTTGCCCTTGGAATGAGCTCCATGCCAATGAAGGAGAGAGTTTGATGATTAGGAGTGTCCTGACAGCCCCTAAAAGCGAATCTACTGAAGGCTGGTTAAGAACAAACATCTTCTGAACTAAGTGCACTGCTTATGGCAAGATATGTAGCCTAGTCAGTGACTATGGGTCTTGTTAAAACATAGTCTCTACTGAGATGATAGGAAAATTAAAACTTAAGACTGAAAAGCACCCACATCCTTATAAAGTTAGGTGGTTTAAAAAAGGGGGGTGAAGTTCCAGTTGACAGAAGGTGCTTGGTTAAATTCAGCATAAGGAAGCAATATCAGGATGAAATAAGGTGCGATGTTCTTCTTATGGATGCATGCCACCTCATTTTAGGAAGGCGATGGCAATATGACCGTGGTGCAGTACATGATGGCCGACAAAACACTTACTCATTCGTTAAAGATGGAGTCAAGCTACGTCTTTGTCCCTTACGAGATTCTCCTACCCCTCAAATTTTCAAAGACAAAAATGTCAACTTGTTATCTTTTAAAGCTTTTATGAAGGCAAAAGAGGATGATTTAATTTATGTATAAGTAGCCAAAGAACAAAAAGGAGAGGAGCACAATGTACCCGAAGGTGTGAAAGACCTACTTAATGAATTTGCTGATGTGACCCCTGATGAGTTACCAAAGGGTCTACCTCCAATGAGGAATATCCAACATCAGATTGACTTAGTGCCAGGTTCAAGCCTCCCTAACTTGCCCCACTACCAAATGAGTCCTGTTGAGCATCAAGAGCTTCAGAAGTAGGTTCATGAGCTCCTTAGAAAGGGATTTATTCAAGAAAGTATAAGCCCTCTTGTTGTTGCTGCCTACTGACACCAAAGAAAGATGGGTCTTAGAGGATGTGCATAGACAGTCGAGCCATCTACAAGATCACTGTCAAATGTCGGTTTCCAACTCCACAGCTTGATGATATGCTCAATGAGCTAGCTGGTTCAAAAAATTTCTCAAAAATAGATCTACGTAGTGGATATCATCAAATTCATATCCGCTCATGAGATTAGTGGAAAACGGCCTTCAAAACAAAAGATGGACTATATGAGTGGTTAATAATGCCATTCAGGCTGTCGAACGATCCTAGCACATTTACGAGGCTAACGGTACAGGTCATGCGCCCCTTTATGGGAAAAAATTGTGGTTGTATTTGTTGACATCTTGATCTATAGCAAGAATGAAGAAATCCCATAAGGAACACCTAAGAAAGGTCTTTCAAGCCTTACAAGGAGCAAAGTTATATGTCAATTTCAAGAAGTGCTCTTTTATGACAGACCTTGTAGTCTTTTTAGGCTACATAGTATCAGTTGAAGGGATTCATGCAGATCAAGATAAAGTTAAAGCCATTGTGAAGTGGCAAACACCAAAATCTCTATCAAAAGTACAAAGTTTTCATAGGCTGGCCACCTTCTACCACCGGTTCCTTAGGAATTTTAATTCTATTATGGCACTAGTCATTGATTGCAAGAAATAAACAAGGAGGGAATCACTCAACCTCACGTGGGAATAAAAAATCACCACCTGGAAAGGAATCTCTCACTCTCAAGAAGACTCAAGACAACTCTCAAATTTGTGTTGCTAGAATGGACCCCTTTGGGTGGTATTCATAGGCTAAGGAAGATATTTTCAGAGAGATTATCAAGAAATTTCTAGAGGAGGTTCCTAGATACTTCTTTAAACAATGATTTATTGCTGGAAATTTCTAGAGAAGTTTCTAGGAAACTTCTTAGAATAATGATTTAATTTGTTCTAGGTTTCTTTGGAACCTTCGAGAATATTCTTCTAAATTTAGGGATGCATCAATCAACCCCCTTCAAGAACTCATCCTCGAGTTATTGACCACGGACCTCCATATTTCCATATTAGTTTCTTTTAATTGCTCCTCTGTCAGCCAAGCGTCTTTAGATTCAAGTTTGTCTTTCCACCGCACTAGGTATTGAGTGAGGTGTCCTTGACAGGTCATTGTATTTCGGGTATCAATAATGTCAAGAATACACTCATTCTCTTGCATAGGTAAATTTTCTCGGACCTCGTCCCAACTGATAGTATCAGCTTCTCCATGATATTTGAATAAATCTGAAATGTTGAAAACTGGGCTCATCCCTATTCCTTTAGGTAACTCAAGGCGATAGGCATTTTCCCCAATGCGTTTCCAGATTCCACATGATCCTATCTTCCAGTGTTCGAGTTTATTATATTTTCCTGCTAGAAAACCTTTCACGATGAAGGTACACTATAACCGGATACCCTTCATTAAACTCCTTTGCTCGACGACTTTTATTAGTATCAACTTTATATTGTTCATATGCCTCGGCTAACTTACGATGAACATTGTCATGGACTTCTTTCGAATGATCAGTCAGATCAGTAGCATTTGCACTACAACAATGAGGGTTTGATATCGGTGTCACATCCAAAATGTGCAATGGTCTTTTGCCCGTTGAATGATTCTTTGAACTGTTATAAGCGAACTCAGCTTGTGCAAGAACAGAATCCTGAGACCCTAATCGATCTCCGGCAAGACTTCGAAGGAGACTTCCTAAGATTCTATTGACAACCTTTGTCTGCCCATTAGTTTGTGGGAGATAGGCACTACTAAATTGTAATTGAGTGCCCATGAGTCGCCATAATGTCCTCCAAAAGTGGCTAATAAATCTTGCATCCCTATATGAAGTTATGGTTTTGGGCACCCCATGAAGCTTCACAACCTCTCGAAAAAATAGGATTGCAGTCCGAGTAACATCCGTTGTATTTTTACAAGGTATGAAGTAGGCCATTTTAGAGAATCGATCAACAAGTAATATAGCCCTTGTCTTGTTATCGGAAGTCCCACCACAAAGTCTAGGCTAAAATTCCACCCAAGGTTTTGTAGGCATGGGTAGTGGGGTGTATAAACCGGTGTGCATCCTTTTGCACGCTGACAGGTCCCACATCTTTGAACAAATTTTCCACAATCTCTTTTCAATTTAGGCCAAAAGTGCTTTTCTTCTACATGATCTTGAGTCTTGTTTTGACCAAAATGTCGCCCTAGACCACCTCCATGCAGCTTAAAAATGATTGTAAGTTTAAGGGAACACTTAGGTATACAAAGGCGATTTCCTTTGAATTAAAAAGCCTTCATGGATCATGAAATCCAGATAGGTCACTTGAGTCTGGCATTTCTTTAGGATTTCTTGAAACTAGGGGTCATTTCATTTTTTTTTTTTTTGAGAGTAAGGTTAACTTTTATATTGCAATGAAGAGTTGGAGTCATTTCATGATTTTGAGGTAAATTCTCAAATCCACCCACCTCATATGTGAGACTCTGAAGAAGATAGGTCCTTCGACTAACTGATTCATCCCTAAGTCTAGAAGAAAGATTCTTGAAGGTTCCCAAGAAGCCTAACACAAAATTAAATCATTATCCTAGGAAGTTTCCTAAAAACGTCTCTTAAAATTTTCAGCAATAAATTATTATTTAAAAAAGTATACAGGAACTTTCTCTAGAGATTTCTTGATAATCTCTCTAGAAATATCTTCCTTAGCCTATAAATACCCCCTAAAGGGATCCATTCCAGCAACTTAAAATGGAGAGCTGTCTTGAGTCTTCTCTAGATAGCGAGTGATTATTCTCCAAGTGATGAGTGATTCCCACGTGAAGTAGAATGATTCCCTCCTTGTTTCTTTCTTTATTATAAAAAAGGGCTTTCTATTAAAATAAGAGGGTGAAGTTCCATTTTATTGTGCCCTATTTCTCAGTCCTTTACCTTTAGAATACATCAAAAAATATACCAGAGCAGGGAATATGCATTTTCTTGGACCATGAAAAATGAATCAAGGAAGCTTGACCATGAGATCCTACTATTGAATTAGGTCATAATTAGTAGAAATGTTAATTTTGATTAATCACTTGTGCTCAGTAGGAGTTCAGCACTACAAAAATGCAGAAAGACAAGATCTTGACCATGATTCACAGTTCTGTAATGCTGAAACCAAAATGTTTGTCCACCCAAAAAAAAAAACCCGGTTTTGAATATTGAAGTTCAAAGGAGAGCACGCTCTAAAAGTTTCCCTTTATTATCTAAACAGAAAGGAACATTTGACCCTACCAAATCAAACCACAAACCACAGATGACCACCAAACAATTTCAATGTTGAAACGCAAGAATGTATAAAACTCATAAGCATAATTCATCACAGGAAATACATGGGTCCATAGATCCTAGGAGGCCCCTAAAGAGAAAAATAAACCCAACAAATTCAATCCATATATAAGAAGAAATGAAGAAGAAGATGACGTGGGTTGTACCTCATTCCACCTCCAACGGCCAGAGAACTGCTCACATAACCACCACCCTCCTTTATGGGGCCTCTGATTTTCTCCATTACGATCCCTTTTTCATTACTCAAGTTCTCTTATTGCGTCTCTATTTGTATGGATCACTCGGGAGTTTCTTCTTCCCTCTACTTGGAAGAATCCGTAATCTCTCTCTCTCCCTAAGAGATACTCCCAAGAAGAATCCCTCTCTCTCTCTCTCTCTCTCTCTTGCTGAAATCTCTCTCTCTTTCTATCAACAACAGAGGAGAGAGCGACGGGTGTGGACCAGCAAATCTGTAAGAAGAGGGGCAAAGTACAGGGACCATAGAGAAAATATAGACAAGTTACCCGAACACCGTCAATTTTAGAATAACACGATTGCCCGAACGTTCGGGAATTGGGTCGGTCGACCCGGCTAGATATGGACCTAGATTTTGGGCCCCATGGATCGAGTTTTGGTTCCATTGACCTTGACCCAACCTAGATCGGATCCGAAACCGGATCAAGTTCTGGGTCCAGCTTACATGTTCTCGTGTTGGATCAGGTATGGAGCTAGGGCAGGATCGACCTAGCCCCACCGACCCATACATATTAGCATAGAAGCATATTAATAGTATTAATATATAATATAAAAATGAGAAATGTTTATATGTGACCCATATAAGTTAGGGGTGCGGTTTGTATAGAGACGAGGCTCTAAACAATCAAATTGGAGCTTATCTTCAAATAGTATCGAGAAAAGTGATTTCAATATCGGAAATCTTTGTGATAGCTTTAAAATATATTTTCATCTTTAATTATAAATTTAAAACTTCAAAAATAGTATAGATCGAGCAGATCTATGGCATCTTGAACACTGATGGTCCAAAAACGTGCTACAAGGTGCACTATTTCCAATACTGGAAATCTATTTTTTTCTCATGTACATGCATCTTGATGTCGAGATGATCAATTTGAGGATTAATGGGCACCAAAACAACCTTTTCTAGTGAAATTTGTGAGGTAGGCTCTAATTTGATTGTTTAGAGCCTCGACCCTATATAAATTTTTTCCTATAATTTATATGTGACCCTACTTCTTTGCCATTCGATTTGAATCAAATGACCACGATTATTCATACCACAATGTCACACCAAACACTGTCCTATTTTGCATTTTTTATCTACAAAACATTTTGGAATGAAGTTTTGGGCGTCCCATCATAAAATTAGGGCAAATCTGGAAAAAATAAAGAACAAAAAAACAAATATTTTTTTTAAAAAAAATGACCAAAATACCCCTAATTTTTTTAGGGGAATTATGCTAATTTTTCGTCACCAGAAATATTTTTTGTTATTTTTATTATGTGCAACCCTATCATATCTATACATGCCCCAAATGTTTTTTTCAAAATTATTTGTAGAATAAAAATAGAACATAAAAAACCATGAGTCGGATGATCAAGATCTGACAGTTAAGAGCTAGCTTGTGATATTGTGACTCAAGCCACCTTAGCCATCTACTCAGATTTGACGGTTGATACCAGGGGTTACATATATTATATGAGTAATGATCCTATGAGACCCTTCCACACCCATGTGTATGGGACCCCAAAGGATCACCATTAAATTTGCACAGATCTCTAGAAAAGTTATTATATGGGTGTGGGACTTGACTTTTTTAAAGATCTATGCCCAATTGAATGGTAATCTTTTGGGGTCATACACACATGGGTGTGGGAGGGTTTCACAATGTCATTTTCCATATTATATATGTGGGTTGGATCACATAAAAAGCTTTTCTAATATTAAATACGTATTATATATTTTATATTTTTAATTTATAGACCCAAACCAGACCCTGCCTAACCTGGTGTGTCGAGACAAGGTCCAATTGACAGACTCAAGTCCAACTAATGACTAATCGGGTCTTGTCCAAGTTGAGGTTGTCTCAAACCCGATCGACCCATTCCCACACCTACCCGAACTCTAGGGTGCATATAAGGTGGGCTAGCATTAGGATGGGCTCGCCTTAGCATGGTCTAGTCCTATGTGGCCAACCTGAGCCTAGCCCGGGCTAGGCTGGTCAGGGAGGCCCAAGCCAAGTCCGGGGCCATCTAGCCCATTGTGGCCACCTAGCCCATTGTGGCCACCTAGCCCATTGCCGGCCTTGGCATACTATCTACAATGCATCAATTGTGTATAGTGCATGGTACACCATAGAGAATCCACCGTCCTCTATAAATGCTATATAAATGATAGGTAGGGGTGCAAATTGGCTCGGACCCGACCCAACCCAAATTATACATTTAAGAGTTAACTCCATTCGACTTGGGTTGCCTTTCTACAACGTACCATTTTACATGTCACAAGACCCTTCATTTTAGTGCTCTTATTCTAAAGATAGGGGTATTGGATTTAATCTCAAAAACTATCCCAGATAGTAGGAGTGGATCACAGGTGAGAAAATTCCATTTGCAATTCAGACTTCACCTATATCCCCTTCCCTTAAATTAAGGAACAAAAGGGTATTGGTGGCCAAAATTTTGGGAATAGGATTTTCTAATATCACTGTTAATGGCCTATTGTGGAAAATTCCATATATCAAACTTTACCTATATCATCCCTTTCCTAAAATTAGAAGTAATATAACTTTATACTATAGAAATAAGGTGCACATTAAAAATCCTATTGAGAAGAGTGTTCCGAAGTTGGAAAACTCTCCAATTGATCATGTTAACTGAGATGCATAGATATAGAGAAAATAAATTTCAGTCTTAAAAATATTACATCTTGTATCAAGTTATTTAGACAATCTATTTTCAAAATTTCCAAGTATTTATAGATTTGCTTTATTTGTATTTTTTAAAATTTTTAAATTTCTTAATTCGGGTTACATCATTTTTCATGCTATTGTAAGATTTCTAAGACCGAAACTACATCTCCCAACAAAATTTAGAGGTGCACCTTACTTATACAGTACAAAGGTAGGCCCCTTAAACAAGGGACAGCTTTCTATACTTTTATTTTTTGACAATGTTATAGAATTTATTGAAGGGAAAAGTTTATCTAAGGTTGCAACCTTAAAATGTAGAATCACAAATGCACCTCAAAAATCTATCGGAAATGTTGTTTTAATGTTGAAAAAGCTCTCTAATCAATCATCTCGACGTCGAGATCTATGAATATAAAAAAAAAATAGTTTTTGAATCTCGGAAATAGTGCATCTTACAAAACATTATCTAGACCGTACATTTTCAAGATTTTCATATATTTATAGATCTACTTGA
>NW_006499159.1:7267960-7287107 GCF_000471905.2 Amborella trichopoda
TAAAATTACATGTTATGATAAATTTTTAAGGTGCGCCTTTAATGGATTGTTTAAGGTTGCAACCTTATAGAAACCGCACCCTTTATTGAATAGGTGCTGAAACAACAATATTTACAATGGCTCTAAAAGAGCATCAGGAATAGAAAGAGAGGAAGAAGAGGTGCCAAGGTTAGCAAGGCTATCAGCTATCCCATTGGCTTCTCGATAGATATGAGAGAATGAAAGGTGGAGAAAGGTCTAGAATCTTCAACCCAAAAACATGGAGAGACTACGTAATTTTCTGGTCCTACTTGTACCATTTGATAACATTAAGGGAATTACCTTCTACAAGAATCGAACCTGATAGGCCTTTACTGACGATTATCTCTAACCCTTGTAAAAAGGACTAGCATAGGAGAAAATGGTTGAGCCATTATGGTCCCACAGCAGTCCACCAATTCCAGTAGGACCAGGGTTGCCTAGGGAACTGCCATCAAAATTCAGTTTAAAAGATCCCATGGGAGGCGGCAACCATAAATAGTGAGACTAGGGACAAGGGGAAAATGAAAAGGCTAAATTCCTTAAGTTGATAAAGATGTCAATATGGGAAACTCCACGACCTTCAGGTGTAGAGGAAAACCAGTCCCAAAGAGATTGAAGAATATGGTCTTTAATACTGTCCACCGAATCCACCGAAAGAGATAGACCATCAAAAGTTCTCGCTGTAACCAGATCTGCCATAAAATAGCGCTTCTAAAATATTTCCAAATTAGAAGGTCATTAGGGGCCAAACAAACTTGAGAGAGATGTAGAATTATATCGATTAAGCTAGCAGGCAGCATAAGGAATAAACCTAAGATCTCAAAAGCCCAACTCCTTATAGAGTAGGCAAATGAACAGTGTAGAAAGAGATGGTTTCCATACTCCTCACATTCTTGCAAAGAAGACAAATGTTTGGTAAAATTCTTCCTCTAATGCGAAGATCATCAACTGTAAGGCACTTACCTTGCAATGCTACCCAAAGAAAGGCTTTGATTTTCATCAATACCCGCCATTTCCATATAGATCCGAGCTTTGAATTAGACCATCTCAACCGGTCATGATAGAGGAGTTGATAAGCGGACTTAACAGAGAAAATCCCACCGCACTCACATTCCCAAACAATATCATCTGAGCCTGCATTAGAAAGATCATTTCCATTCATTAGATGTTCAATTCGATGGTTTGGGGTGAGTCACGAAGTCCAAAAATATTTTTTTAGAATTTAGTGTTTATTCAATGACACTCTTACAACCATCCATTTCAAAATTTAAATGACAAAAATGATTATGACCTCCTTGTACAAAAGATAAATAGTTTTTTTAAGACAATCTTGTATGTAATTTACCTTCAAGTATTATTTAAAGGAAAATTGTTTGGTGCGTCCAAGTCCGCATGTGTTATTATGCGGGCTTGGAGATCTACACCATCCACCAAAAGCAGGTCTTGTAAATAAATAGTACTCCAAAGAAAAAGTAAAATCAACTGTTCAATTATTTTTTCAAAAAATATCATTTATAATTTTTAAAATTTATTTATTTTTACAAATTAATAATCTTTTTACAAATTAATAATCTATGTTAAAGATTATATATTCCCTAAAAATTATGATCAAATTCTATTTCAAAAATAAATTATTAAAGGGCCCGCATTTCTACATTTGAGTATGTGGACTCACAGAAACCGCGTCCTTATTTGAATCATTTGGCGTCAATCATATACTATATTATAGAAGTAAGCCATACCCTTGAAACTCACTTAAAAATGTTATTTAGGAGCTTGAAGACCCTTTAGTCGATCATCTCGACTTCAACATATATGCAAACGAAAGGCAATGTTTAAAAAAATGGTTTTGTGACTCGAATCGGTCTCCACCTATACCCGTGTCAGATCGGTGGATCGGATCGAAGAATTGGTCGAATCGACAAATTTTATCTCAATTTTTTTCAAAATATCACTAAAAATAGTGTTCTTTTAGTTTTTAAAATAAATTAGAAGTGATGCATTATGTAATTACTCTGTAAAAATAGGTGAATACTGAGACGCTAATTTTCTGTCTAGAGGTCTATATAATTATTTATTACAATATAGTAATATAATATTGCATCAAAATAATTTAAAAATATTAGAAAACACATATATTATAATATTAAAAAAATAATTCCCTGTATAAAGTGAAATCAGTATCACATCAAACTATCAAATATTTATTAATTCACTTTACTCGGCCAAAATTATCACAACCAAACTAATTATAATATTAGATACTAAAACTGAATTATTAGTTTATATTTTATAATTATTTTACTATACAAATGAGAACAAATCTAAAATGCCATATAATATCATCTAATTTTAAATTTTTATTTACAAATATAAGAAAAAATAATACATTTCATATCTAAAATGCCTTATAAATTAAGTTATAATATTAAAATTTGTAAATTTATTTTATGTAATTCATTGTTTTTTATAATTTTAAACTATAAATAATTTTTATGTTGTAGGTCCTTTCCATTTATATAATATAATTTATATCCTTGTATACAAGAGTGATTTACGCGGTTTGAGAGAGAGAGATATTCATGGCAACGGTGTTTAGGTGACGCGGTGTTTTTTTAGAGAGAGAGAGAGACTTTGGTTAAGTCGTGCTCGGCAAACTTACCAGTTTATCAAATGTCTCTTTTGAAAATGCGAGCAAGTATAGTCAAGAAAATTGAGAAGATGATGTATAGTTTTCTATGGGGGTTCTATGAGGGTCTTTTGAGGAGAATAAGAAACATCATTTGTTAAGATGGAATAGAATGTGTACCCCTAAATCCGACCGAGGTCTTGGTATTCGAAGAGTGCCTTTGATGAATGAGACCTTGTTGAAAAAGTGGTAGTGGCGTATTTTGTTGTTCAAATAAGGTTTTTATTACAAAATACAATATTGATAGGTTTGGAGTTTGGATTGAAGGAGGTAGAAGAAGTGCATCAAGGTTTGTCTTTTGGAAAGATATTTTTTTGTTCAAAGCTTATCAACTAGAGATATTAGGTGGTGTGTGGGGAATATCACTCTAGTTTCGTTTTGGCACCATAAGTGGATAGGTGATAGCCCTTTGAAGATTTCCTTCCATGATTTTTTGACTAATGCCTCTTTCCCTAAAGCTTTGATATGTAAAACCTATCAGGTTGTTGGAGAGCAAGTGGGGTGTGATATCTAGTTTCCAGTTTTCTTATAATCATGTTAATGACTATTTTGTAGTGCAGGTCTCGAGTTTGTTATCACAATTACTGGAGGTGGTGCTGTCCAATAATATTGGTGATGAGGTGATTTGGGAGCACAGTAAGGATCATCTTTTTTCGGTAAAAGCCGTGTATTCCTTTTTGTTCCACGATTGTCACAGGTAGTCTTTGCCCCAAATTTCCCAAATTTGGAAATGACCCATTCCTCATAAAGTTCAGTGTTTTATTTGGCTGACATGGCAAAATAAGGTTCTTACCATAGATAATCTCATTAAAAGAGGAAAGGTTTTGCCAAATGTGTGTTTGATGTGTAAAGAGGATGGGGGAGTCGATTTCGCACTTGCTTCTTCATTGGTACGCTAGGCTTCTGAAAGAAAGCCCTTCGTTATCTTTTACTGGGAGATATATTTTTTTTTTCTTCACCCCTTTCTTTTGACAAAAGATCACTTACATGTGGTCTTTATTATAATAAGATAAATTTCAAAATAAAATCAACGTAACAATAAAACCAAGATCTTAACAATTTGATGTGCACTATGCTTAAGAATAAAAGATAAGATTGTAAGAAACAAAAGGAAGAGTGTTGAAGATTACCTCAACCGGGCTTATTACACCACACACCGAGTCAACCACTATCCGGTGGTACGGGATCAACGGTCTAGCTTCAATCTTGAACCAGGAAAGCAAATTTCAGCCAAGCCACACCAATGGAACATGAACCCCTTTGATCACAAACTTAAATCCTAGGTGAATTATCTTAGCAACCTAGTTTGAGAGAGATGAATTCTCTTTTTGCTAAACTCTACATATTTGAGAGATAAGAGAGAAGAACTCCATAACCTCAACCCTTAGGTTCTTTCACAATGTGGGAGAGAGAGAGATTAAATATGAGAGAGATAAACTTTCTTAAGAGAGAGATATAAAGATAAGGTGTAGATATTTTTTTGGTAGAGACAATCTATTTTTATAGGCTTTGAATAAGATTAGGGTTTCTTAGGGTTTTATTTGGTTTGCCTCTTCTTGTGAGATTGAACATAGACCGTCGATCAATGGTGACTTGTGGGGTGAGAGATCTGAGCTATCTATTCCATAGATGAGTCATCAATATTATGGAAGGTGCATGAACTATTACCCCTCTTTCCTAAACAATTTTCTCATCAATAGAAATTAAATAAATTAAATCTAATCAAGATATTATGCATACCATAAAATAGCACAATTCTACTCAATCTTTCTATAAAATCTTTCAAAGATATATCAAATCAATATTTAGTCAATATCTTTCAACCATATGGCCACATGCCATTGCACCAAAAAATAAGAAAGAGAATAAGGGTGGGGCGTGCCACCCAAGGGAGGCACTCATGGGCCCCACTTTCTAAAAATATTGCAGGCCCATGTGCACAATGGGCCCCCATGATATTTTTATATATTTAAAATTAATAAAAAAAATTATAATATTATTTGAATATTTAAACAATTGTAAAATCAATATCTTTAATTTTATAAATCCAAAAGTTATAAATAAAATATCCAGGGGTCCATAAAAATTTAAATAATAATTTTAAAATAATTGTCATCATAAAAAAAATACAATTAAATTAATTTGATGGGAAAATGATCCATATGGTTTAGGAATCAACAATCATGGGGCACTTCACCTTCAACTCTGGACTACAGAACGCACTTGATTTATCAGACCGACACAGTGTTTCTCATGATCCATTGTCCAAGCAGGGGCTCATTGGTGGGTCACCAAAGTCCGACCGATGAGCCAAGGGATCGCAATCCCAGTTCGTGGATTTCAGGTCCTCCCATAGAGACAAGTCAAGGTCACCAAGACCTTATGCGACCACAGCTCTATGACGCATAGAAGTATCTCTCGCACATGCATACGCTTCACCCTAAAGGTAGATTTCTGACTTTCTCGAACGATCTATCGATATGCATGCCATGTGATAGTACATGGATGAGGTTTTGGCCCCTATCTCTGTTGGTCACCATCACACACAAGGGTCACACAGTCCCTCAGCTCACTCATCCGGGCATGTTCTCTGACTTCATCAAGGGATAACCCATAAACCCTCATCGATTTGTACTCCATGCCTAGGTAACATGAGTTTTTCCCAACCGACAGGCCTAGATCGTTAAGCAGATATCGGTATCAGCAAACCATCGTTTGCTTAGTATGGTTCACGAGGGACCACACTCCCACTGAGTTCACGTTCTACTATATCATTTCATTTTATAAGAACTCATAAGGCCTTTAAAGGCCACATGAACCCAACAGCTTTAGTGTGGCTCTACCTCAAAGTGTGTTGGCTATCTTCTCTCAGTTAGTATTTCTGGCTTTACCTAAATTGGGGGCAATGGTTTGGCAAATTGTAAGAGGAGTTATGTGCTGGGAATTATGGAAAGAATTGAGTAGATGTGCTTTTGAAAGAATTGACCTTTCCTATGTAGGTCTCATCCGGCGTATTATTCATACGATATGGAGCTGGCTGTCGGTCACTAATGATGGGAGATGTTTAAGCGAGATCGATGTGCGGCTGGTAGATGGATACCCCCTGTATAAGGTTGTTTAAAGCTAAACTTTGATGGTAGCTCCCTCGGTAATCCGGGTAGTGTTGGTCTTGGAGGTGTGATACGAGATTGGACTGGATCAATTATTCTCTTATGCCGGACCTATTGGAATTGCCACAGTTAACATGGCTGAGTTCAAAGCCTTGCTCAAATGATTACTTTTTATTAAAGGCATGAATCTGGGTCACTGTATAATGGTTGAAGGTAATTCCCAATGTGATTAGGTGGTGTAACAAGGAACAAAGAGTCCCCTGACTGATGCGGTCGATCTGGGTACAAATGGTTAATTTGGAAGGGGATTTATCTTTATCGTTCCATCATGTATTTAGAGAATCGAACAGTGTTGCTGATGGACTGGCTAAAAGAAGTGTTTCTATGGATTCTGTTTCTATTTTGAATGATGTAATGAATAAGTAATGTGACCGTATTCTAGTTTGGCAATAAAATTTGATAACATTTGTCCAAAAAAAAAAAAAAGAGAGAAAGAGAGAGGATAAATATACTTATAGCACGTTGGGGAGAAGATCCAAAGGAGAGATTAAATGGCACGTTGAGGAGAATGTCAAAAAGAATTAATCTCACGTCGAAGAATGTCAAAGAAAATTAATCCTACATCGCTGAAATGTGAGAGGAAATGAGTGCTTATAGAGCATTAGAATCCATTTAAGAACAACGCAAAATGCGCACGGGGTTGATGAGATGAGCGCTGCACGTATTAGGTGGGCAGCCGTGGACCCCACGTGATGTAAGTTTGCCGATTACCCGTAGGCTCTTCCCCAACAGTGGTCCTCGCCTCGACCAATGGAGGATGCTCTCTCTCTCTCTCTCTTGAAATTGATCTTAGGGGGTGGTAAAGATGGAATGAAAATTTTCTGATACAAAAATCTCGGAATATTTTGGAATCGACTATGAACCTCGTAATATACTCCCTCACAAAAAAATTGTAAGTATTATATTATTTAAGACTCGAATGTGCACACTTTGTTGAGTATTTTGGTGATTGCTCCTTATGATAAAGCACACTTTTGAAAAGGAAAAAATGTAGATCTCGAAAGCTTTTAGGGGCAGATAAAGTGGGAAGGAAACGGAAAATAAAATATATAATTCCGATCTTGAAGCATTTTGGAAAATGTACTTTTTAAGTAGGTAATAGAACTAGGTTCGAATGATGTGGTGATTACTTTCACAATTCATCAGTTATCATGATGTAATTGATGTCTCCTAGACACTACCAATATGAGTGTCGGTGTCGGACAGTTGCTTAAGATGTAAAGTACATTAGTACTATAGCCTAAAAAGACAATACTACAATACACATCCGTACATATTATTATTTGAAAATAAAAACGTTTAGAACTTTTATAGATATATATGAATACTTGGTGTTGCAGTTTTAAAGCAAAAGTAGACACCTTTTCAAGGTCTCTAGTTCTATAAATACCAAATTTATTAATTTTATTCAAAACTTTATCAAAATAGGAATCTCAATTCCATTTATAAGATGGGTTAATTTAAAAAAAAAAAAGAATAAACATTGTAATTTAGACAGCAAAAAAACTGAGGAGGAGACCAAACATCCTTCTTTTTTTTTTAAGGATCTATGGATTTTCCATAGACCCGGGTGCTTTTATGGGATTATGATTCTATAGAGGATGAGCACATCATTTTTCCTTTATTTATATTTTTCATTTTTTCTATCATTTAACTCTTCACAGGATTATATCTTAATGTTCGTTAAATCACGGGAAGTATCCTCAAACAATATATAGAAAGTAATGCCTTGTGGAATTTAATTATCAACCAGAATACACAGATTTAGAATTTGAAAAGAGATGAGACACACAAGGGAATATCTCCTACTGGAAAGGATTTCGAAGAGATAACCTGCAGCCGTATCAGAGAGTCTATTTTGAAAACAAAGTTCCAGCGAATAGCACAGATACTGCAATAGGAGAATACTTACAGTTCACTATTCATACAATCAAGGGATCTTTTTACAACAAACTTTAAATCACTATAAGATTCTATTTTGAACAAGGGGGAACATTGTTTTCCTCTCCTGTTCGGGTTGTTTGATATTTTGAAACCATGGGAATAAAAGCTTTATGATGTTCTATGGCACTAGCCACAAGAGATTACCAAACTGGTAATCTCCATAATACAGCTATCATCACTATAATACAGCTTTATAATCATAACAGGCCTAGGTTAGAGTGATAAACCGTCGTAAAGAAGCAACGAGACTCGGAGGCCAATGCTTCATTTCTCTAACATATGAGATGTCTGTGTAGTGTGGGTCGAGTAGAGTAGCGATTGTAAACTGGTTCTCAGCGAGCAAAGCAGCGTGCTTGTCCACATACAATGCTGCTGCCAGAGCTGCATGGACCTCTGAAAAAGAAAAAATGCATGAGAGAGAGAGAGAGAGAGATGCAATTTTAATATAAACACTTGATTGCAGGAAAGCACCTGGATATCCTTTCAGGGATATGGAAACATCTTCCATTTCAGCAATGGCTTCATCTCTATCACCAACCTCATATAGAGCCAATGCTCTCCCGACCCTCGCATAGTCTGATAAAGCAAAGTCACTGTACTCTTGGACCACCTAAAGGATTGGACAAAATTAGAGATGGACTGTTGCAGTTGTTTTTATAAGCATAGCAACAATGGAGAGGTCAATTACATCACAGTTATCATGTTTACTACCAATAATCACAACCTTCACAAAGTGTTTAAGTTCAATTATGATGTGCTTATTTTTTGGGCTGAAAGTATTGGATTTATTGGTGCCACTTAATCAGACGGGCATGCATAGGGTGTGACATGGGGTAAATGTGGGTGTGCACTAACTCCATAACCTTCATATTCCCAAATATGCATAAACTACCAATCTATAATCAACCGAATGTAACTGTCACGGTCCTTGAGTGTTTGAAAGTATATCCTTGAAATATCAAAATCACATGCCAACTCTGAGAGTCTATACGACGTGCTGATTATATCATGCGATACAACTCACAAATAGGGTGTTAAGTGAGTTTTTCCTGTTCTTCATAGTGCAAAAAATTGGAGTACTTGCAGATTCACATGATGTCTTAGTTAACTGAACCCGCATAACTAAGGCCATGGTTTATTCTATTTATTTATGGGTTTTGTTAGGCTACACCACTTGGTGGTGTAGACCCTTAAAGTGCTTAATATTTTTAGATACTAAAATACCCTTGAATTGTAATACAAAATTTTTCAAGTAGGGGTATTTTTGGTCATTTAGAAGCATAGAATGGATATTCTTATAAGAAAATAGTGACATTCTATTAGTAGTTGAAAACACTTAATGCATCTTGTGGGCGATGTCACACACAATATCGGTGATGTCATTGTCCACTATTGTTAATAAATGCTTTTGTTTCTATTAAGAATTTCTAGTTTGCCCTTGACTAATTACTTAAAATACCTCTAAACAAAAAGTTACTATACTATAAGATAAAGGTATCTAAATGTTTAAAAATGTTAAGCACTTTAAGGGTCTACACTACAAGTAATGTAGCCTACCAAAACCCTTTATTTATTTTGAATATGTTAAACTTTTGTATTAAGGAAAAATTACAAAGAATTACAAGATTGACCACCAGGGTTCCCTGTAATTAAGGCCATGGTTTATTACCAACCATAATTACAAACCAAATTAGAAGATATTGTAAGAGGGTAAAAAATAAGTTTTGAGAGAAAGACATTATGGCATGAGCCGATAGGCCCAAGATGAGCCAATTCCATATCTTAGTGACTTAGTTTATGGGCCAGAAGTAATTGAAAAAGATGATGATGCAACAGTGACAATGTCACCTATGCCATGAGCCTTAAGGAACTGTGTGGTTAGCTCTCATCAACAAAGAGATTCACATCCAAATTAAATAGATAAGCACTTCTCTAGGGCTGTTTGATCACACCCATATTTATCTTGAAACTTTCAAGACATTAAGCAATCCATAATAACTATGATAGCCTATTGTCATGACAAATAATCACAACCTTTAATTTCCCAATAGTTGCTCATAATCATCATTATCAAAGTTTCAAGTTTGACCTGAAACTTTTGTGACCAAAAAATTTCTAAACCAGCGAGATTTAGTTTTCCCATTGGCAACAAACAGGATTTAGTTTTCCTCTACGAATGGAGCTCCCTCTCTCTCTCTCTCTCTCTCTCTAATCTCCCTGTATTCATCCCAAGATTCTCTCTTCTAGAGTTATCTCCAGGATTCCATCCATAGAGCAACAGGAGACAATAGGAAAGCATGGAGAAGGAAGCAAAAGAAAGCCGCAATCCCTTCTTCCCACCTTCTAATATCATCTTTTCCCTATGATTATTTGCCCTATATTTCTCTGTCTTCTCGTTTGATTTATTTTGTGGACGTGCAAGCTACAGTGCTAGCCAGCCTTCCATCAAATCTGTTAAAACTGTACTCAGTACAATGGAGCTGAATATTCGGGACTTAATGGTTCTGAGTTAGTTAGCAAATAATTCATTGAAAAGCACCTTAATCTCGGCAAATCAGTCGTGTCATTGGCTTAATGGGTGGATGGAAGTCTTGCTGAGGTTGCATTTGGTAGAATGGGCAGTCCAATCTTGACTCCTTCTCAACCCATTTAAAGAAATCTATAGTTCAAGTATAAGTTACCATTCTTCTTGTGATTTCTTTTTCTTCTTCCTTTTTTTTTTTTTCCCTTTTTTTTTTTTTCTCAATTTCTTGGAAAATATTCAAAATGAATAAAATGGGAGAAATTAGTGAGGACCATGCTGATTAATTGACTCAACTAGAGAAATGTGGGTTTAAATGATAGATAGGAAATCAAGAGCTCCTTACAATCCTTTATCGTGTTGCTTCTCTCTTTCTTGTTTTTGTTGAGAAAATTATAGTGGTATGTTGAGAAATTATGGTGAAGTTTCGCTTATTAAAAATTTAAGAGGATACTTTAAAAAAATAAAAAATTTAAGACGATATTACCAACTTTGTTTTGGTTATACAGAGAATGTGTTATGTTGAGAAAAGCAGGGCTCAGAACATTATTTTTTGAATGGTTTCCAACGATATTTTTTTTGGAACACTTCACAAAGTGAAATTCAAAGGTGTAAATGTTCAAAATGTAGTTTCAGAGATCATCTCAGATATTATGCAATTGATCAAAAGTCTACTTCTTTTGATATTATTTTTGCAGTAAAGGATTCTTCATATAGAAATGGACTTCTTACAGTTTTGACACATCAACTTACAGCTTTGAATTGCTTAGCATTTTTTGCTTACTCCATCACTACTTTGAAACTATTGTATGTTGTAGAATTGGATTGAATTGTGACAATGGTGTGGAATGTGCATGACTCGCACTATAATGATAGCAACAAAAGCATGTCATTTACTCGTCACTCATTTGGATACAAAATGACTATGGAAGGCCACATTGTACTGCAATGGTCGGTGGCAACATCTCATATTTCCAAATATTGATCATGCTATCTTTTACATCTCAATTTCAACTTTCAAAGCTAAAATACCATCAGTTGGTTTGTGTATTCAAGCAAACATATTTACTTATGGTAAATGAAGAAACAAAAGGAGGATTCAGGCAAACATATTTACTTGTGGTAAATGAAGAAAAAAAGGAACTACATTCACACTTGTTTCAGATAATTCGTTTTATACCAATAGAATAGCATTTTAAGCCTCACATGCCTTTGAAGGAGATGGATAGCTACATTTTATGCGTGCGTGAGCACTTAATAATTATGTATTACTTCAAAATATTAGATTTCAGATAAATATTACGAAAATAGTATCTCCAGGAGGTATTGCAGCCTTTAAAATTCAAGGTAATAGTTCTAGTTAGCACTTGAAAGCACTTCCTAATATAGGTTTTAGTGGGTAATGTCAAATTCCTGATACCCCTTGTGCCATAAAACACAACAACCAAATGATGTTAATTGAGCTCTTTTTTAGAATAATACAGTAAAGCACTCAAACTCCATTAACCATTTCCTCATTTCTCAAGAGTCAAATAACTCTTAAATTTTTTTTAACGCAATTAAATCATGTGTAGTGTGTAATGAAAGTTACTAGTTGATAATGATTTTAACACAATGAACCAAAAATGTCCCAAACAAAATAACTATGAAAAAGAACAATCAAATTCAAAAAAAGGAAAAGAAGAATGAGAAAGCAAAAGACAAGAAGACAGCAGAGGCAAAGAGTCTGGCAATTACAAGGCATAAGTTCAAACATGAGAAAACTAATGATGGCACTTATACAAAATATTAAAACAATTTACAGCCATTTCTATTGAAACTAGACAATATATTCACAAGTTACAACCTCAAGCTCGCGAGTCACGACTACTGTAGGTCTAGCCAAATAATTTACAGGAATCTTTTATTGAAATTAAACCATATAAATGCAAAAGCAAGGGACTTATTAGGTACCTGCGTGAAGTAATTCAGGGCTTGTTGGAAGTTTCCTTGAGCCTGTAATTCTCTGCCTTTATCCAGCAATTTTAGGGCATCAGAAACCCTCTCGGAGAGGGCTATGCTAGCCTTCTTCTCAGAAGGGGTTAGTGGGTCAAACGGAGCAGAGAGGAGCGGTTTTGTAGAAAGAGAAAGAAGGAAAATGAGAGAAGAGGAGGGGACAGAGAAGAAGAGAGAACGCCTGGAGAGACTGTTGAGAGATAACGTTTGGTTTTGGGGAGTGAGTCTGATCCTTGGATTTTGGGTCCTAGAGAGAGAAGGAGAAGAATCTGCAACAACTGAGGACCAGGGTGCGGAGATTACAGAGGTGCCCATGCTCTCTCTTTCTCTCTCTAAAAAGAGGAAGAAGAACCACTGGGATTTTCTGCACCAGTGTGCTGGGATAACGTACACGTGTCACATCGCGGGTCTCTGAGTATCTCTCATCACCCATTGGCGGTGGCGATGGACCCGGACCCGACCAATGCCCTGCGGTAGGGTACGGGTCCAATGAAGGATACTTAGTTCCTGGTTTGGGTACGGTCCCGATCGTCCTAACCCGACAGATAGTTAGATCCGAATTTTTAATTGTCCTAACCAGAAACTCGGATCCGAATTTTTAGTTTATCCAAAGGCCGGAGCCCAACCTTAAAATCCTTTCAATGCCTTTCATCTTCCTATAGTTTTCTAAACATCGCTATCATCCCTCTATGCAACTATCTTTCTCTCAATTTTTCTATCTATACTTTTTGTCTTCCCATGATTTCTAAAACCCATCACTATCACCCCTCTCTACAATTATCCCTTTTCCAATTTCTCTCTCTAATCGTCCACTCCTAAACAATTAGCTCTCTATTATTCACCATCGTAGGTTACAAAAAAAAAAAAACTCATAATAATAATGACAATGGATCCGACGCGTATGAATATGAATCCATCTTTTGACCTAACCCGATATAAAATCTGGATCCAAATACATTCGGATTTAGATCCGAGTCAAGCGGACCCAACCCATTGCCACCCTATTACCCTCCTCTCTCTATATTTTCACCATTAGTCGTGAAGCATTTCACTCTCTGCATTTATACTTCACTTGTTTGGTTTGTCTTTTTAGGGACTAAAAGTCCATAACTAGCTATTCTTTCTAATTAAACTTCCAACTCTATCCCTAGATTCTCAACAACAAAATACGAAAGGGAATACACTTAAAAATAAAAATTGTCCGTATTTCTACATATGCGGTAAAAAAAGTGTAAAGCATCAACCTTAAAGATGGATGCAAGTAGTTATTCCATCTAAAAACAATAGAAACTAATAGCCTAAATGTATTATTTATACTTTTTAAAATGTATTTATTTTTTTCATATCAATGATCTCCATGTTAGAGATTATATATCCTTAATAATTAAATCCTAAAATCCATCGCAAAAATAGATTTATTAAGAGGCCCGCATTTCTACGTATACAGTTTGGCCGCATAGAAACGGGTCTTAGTTAAAATTTTTACAAAATTTGAAGACCAAACTAACCCTATTGTTTCTTTAGAAATAAACCTTAGACATAAGAAAAAAAAAAAAAAAATCATTCTTTTGAGGCTGGGGTTCTTGTTCTATATACGCCGAATAGTTCTTATAATACTTTAGGTCTTTTTGGGCTCTCTCCAATAATTTTATTCACATGGTCCATAAACGAATTAATAGATGTTTTTTATGGCACTATTTTGTGTAGATCTTAACGCTCTTATTTCAATTGATCTAGAAAGAGCAAGAAAGAAAATAAACTAAAGGAAAATTATCGCAAATATACTTTAACTTAAGCTTAATTGGAAAAAAACTCAAAACTTTTGTTTATCTCGTCAGAACTTTTTTTTCCTCATTTTTTAATTTTTTTTTTTACCAAAATTACCTTCACAGTAGTCGTATTACCATAATAGTTAGTGCATGTTATACGGTACTTTAAGTACTACGATAGTTAATGCTTGTTATACGGTACTTTAAGTGCCGTAATACTTAGAGAATTTTATACGCTACTTTTAGTACCATAATACTGAGGGCATTTTATACGGTACTTTAAGTACCGTAAACTTACACTAATCCTTATACGGCATTTTAAGTATCGTAAACACTAACCCATGTTATACGGCACTTAAAATGCCGTGAACCCTTTTCACATTATGTTATCTTTTTCATCTCTAATTTTTTTTATGTTTATCTATTCTTTCTCTCTTTAATTTTTTTTATAATTTCTCTCTCTAATGCTTTCTTATCTTCTTTCTCTCTCTACAATCTCATCATCGGTTCCTTAGATAGAGTAATTAATGACTTCCGCTATGCAAAATAGAAGACATGATCTATCAAAGAAACGATGATGAGATTGTGAGAGAGAAAGAATAGATAAAAAAGAATTAGAGAGTGAAAGAAGAGATAAATATTAAAAAAAATTAGAAAGAGAAAAAAAAGATAAACATAAAAAAAATAGAGATGAAAGAGATAAACATAATAAAAAAATGATTTACGATATTTTAAGTGCCGTATAAGATGGGTTAGTTTTTACGGTACTTAAAATGTCGTATAATGAGTTTTAGTTTTTACAGTACTTAAAGTACCATAATTGGCTTCACGGTCAAGACCAGAGTTTGACGGTACTTAAATTACCGTAATATTACTTGAAGTTACTACGGTATTTTAAATACCGTATAAAATGATATGTATTACGGTAGTAAGAGTACCGTGAAGGCCATTTTGGTCCAAAAAGAAGCTGAAAATGAGGAAAAATGATGTAGATGAGATAAACCAAAAATTGAGTTTTTTTTTCTAATTAAACTTACATTAAAATATATTTATGATAATTTATCTAAACTTAACTAAAAAACTAAAAAATTTAAAAAGAGACAATTGGGTTAGCACCAAGTTCATCCTTATCGGGCACCAGTAAATGCACGTCATCCACCTCCTCCTCCTCCATTTAGGTCCTCTTCATGGAACATGCACAGTAAGTAACAAACAAAACAAGTAAATAATGCCTATGGATCCACTGATTCTTTAGTAGAAGTAGAAGACACCTCCCACATATACAAACACAACGCAAGCATAAAAGATAGAGATTGAGAGTCTCAATACCTGTGTAAAGAGACCGACCTCTCAAGCACATATGGTCAAGCTGCACAAGCATGTCCCCGACGTCCCGACGGCCTCAACTCAACTCAGTTGCTTGCCACTTCTCTCTACCCCCCCCCCGCATCAGGGTCATAGACGAGTGTCCTGTACCCAAGCTCATTCTTACATGAAAACAACAGCAACTTCCCTCCCAAGGTCTCAAACTGAAAACCAATGCATTCACTCACTCTCCATAAATGGCATTGTCTCCACCCTCCACGACTCCTCAGCATAAAAAATTGTAATCACCATTGAAGAGAGAAAGAGAGAAGGGGACCAAGAATTTGGGGTTTTTGAAAAGGGGGAGAGAGAGGCCCGAGATCATGTGAGACATGAGAGAGAGAGCAAAGTCCGACGTGGTAAGTTATGCGGTTCCATGCAATAAGAGCTTATTTTTGGGCCCATTTGTTATAACAATATAAAAACCTATCCGTACGTAAATTTACAAAAACTTAATGGGGTAATTGTCTTTCCAAAAGATTTATTTTTTAAAAAAATCTTTCTCATTTTTTAAAAGTTCTCCATTTGACCTACACTTTCATCTAAAAATTCCGGAAGTAATTTTTCAATAAAAGTTCTCATTCCTTTATTAAAACATAAAAAATTAAGTTCCTAGAAAGGAAAGGGGTCAGAAACTTAATCTTTCATTAAATTTTTATCGCACTATTCACTTTGCATAATATAAATACATAATATAAGTATTATTAATATGATATGATATAATATAATATAATATAATATAATTATAACACTATATTATATTATATTTATATTATATTATATATTTATATTATATTATATATTTATATTTATTTTATTAATGTAATCTATATTATATATACAATTATTAATATGATATAATATAATATAATATTATTATAACATAATATAATATAATATAATATTATATTTAAATTATATTACATGTTATATATTTATAGTTATTTTATTAATGTAATCTATATTATATAGTATATATTGATTATATACTATATGTAATATATAATATAATAAATAATAATATAAATATTATATAATATATATTTAATATAATAAATAAATTATTATATTATTTATAATATTTAAATATCTTATATTATAAGAGTGTTTAAAAAATTGTCGATCCAAATCGGGTATCAATAACACCAATTCTTAATCCAGTTTTGAAAATTGATGGTACAAAAGACAACCAAATGTTGTACCTTTCTAACTTATATAAGTATATTTCTTCCCACCATCTATCGATGTGCGATATTTCTTTTGCCTGGGCAATAGAGTCTACAATTAAAAGGAGACATTTTCATTAAGGGAAAAGTTTATATAGAGCCGAGGCTCTAAACAATCAAATTAGAGCCTACCCTAAAAATTTCACTAGAAGAGGTTGTTTTGATGCCCAAATATCATCAAATTGATCATCTTGACATCAAGATGCATGGACATGAGAAAAAAATGGATTTCAGGTTTTGGAAATACTGTATTTTGTAACACATTTTTGGATTGTCAATTTTCAAGATTTTCAAGTTTTCATAGATCTCTCGATCTACAATATTTTTAAAGCTTTAAAACTTACAAAAAAGATGAAAATATATTTTAAAGCTATCAAAAAGATTTCCAGTATCAAAACCACATTTCTCGACACTATTTGAAGGTAGGCTCTAATTTGATTGTTTAGAACCTAGGCTCTATACAAACCACACCCTTTCATTAATAGCTCTCTCTCTTATATAAGGAAACAATAATCTATAAAATAATGGTCTACAAAATAAAATTTTTTATTTTCTTTTTAATTAATTATATTTATTTTTATTTTTATAATTTACAAAAATAAAGTACATATAAAATTACATATACATACAAAAAACAAATTACACATAATAAATTTACAAGAATTAATATAATTATATGAAATTTTTGTTATATATGTTAATAACTCAATATAATTATGTTAAACTTATGTCACTATAATTATGTGAATATGAATATATTAAAATGACGTTAATATTATTATATTGAATGAATATAATTAGGTCAAAATTGTTAACTAACTATAATTATTTATTATAATTATGTTAAATTTGTTATTACTATATTGAAAATTTTATTGTTATAAATATATTAAAATATCACATAATTTAATATATTAAATTACTATTTTATTTAATAAATTATTATTGTTACATAGAATGTGACAACATTCTATCATTTACTTATTTTTAATGTTAAATTTTGAAAAACCATATATACAAGGTAGAAGTTAAAAATTTGAAACTTAATCATCATTGCCTAAAAAAAATACACTTGTAAATATATCATTTATATTTACATTGAATGTTTAAAAGAGGTTTAAAGCTTACTCAAAGTTTTGTTACTATTTTTATTTTTTTTGTTACCTTTTGTGTGTATTGCCAAGATGCTTTTTTTTTTTTCTTTGAATTTTGGTATCTTTATTTTCCAATTTTTAGGATAAAGTTTTTTTGAAATATTTTAATTTCATAATATTAAATTTTATAGGGGGCTTTATTTTTATTTTTATTTTTATTATGTTATAATTAATAATTACATATTGACAATCAAATGTTGTATTTTATTTATTTATTAATTTGTATTATAAATTTTGTAATGTATTATTTTTTATTATTGTTGTAAATAAGATTTTTTGAATTCGATGATATTATAAGACATTGTAGATTTGTTCTTATTTTTAAATAATGTCTTAGTTTTTGAATTTGGTCAGTGTTTAAAAAATCACCGATCTGTTTTTTAAACCTTGATGCAATGTAGGATTTTTCCTACAGTTGTCAATAATATATTTTACATTAGATGATATTATAAGATACTCAATCCATGATAATTCTATGATTATTCTTTTGTGTGATGTAAATTTAATGGTTAACATAAGTTCATACAAGGAAAGAACATTCCAGTATTTGTATATTAATGAAAAAAATGAAAGTTATTAATGCAGTACCCCCATTTTTTTATTGGATTATTAAACAACAACATTTATAATGATTTTTAATATATTTTTTGATTTTTTTATTACCGAATTTGACCGATTCGGCCGATTTCCGATTCAAACAGCCGATTCACCTATCCAGATAGGTTTTTGGGGTGCCCGATCCAAGGCACTGATTCTTTTTTTAAACCATTGTATTATATATATATATATATCATGCAATGGTTGTATAGTAGTATAATACAACCATCTTCAAAAACCATGTTAAAGACATTTGTTTGACACTAATTTTTAAATGTACACTCTTTTAATTCTAAAGAAAAATCACAAAAAAGAAAATTTTGAAAAAATGCTCTAGAAAGTTTTCATTCTAGACCAATTAATATAAGCCATCCATTTGATTAAGATGGTTAGATATAGGCCTTAGAAAGATTTTTTTATTATTAACATTTTTATATTGCGTTGTCATCATTAGATTAATAATGCTGAAACAAGTGATTTTGAATATGTTAAGGCCTAGATCTTGAATTTCACCAAATGGATAGTCGAGATTCATTGTTGGATGGGTACTAATTTTGACCATATCTAGGGTGCAAATTGAACTTTTTTTTCTTAGAATTGATTATGAAGATGAAGAGAATATGTGTGTAAAATTTGGGGTCATACAAATGCCAAAAATATGGTTGATGTGGTTGCATTATACTACTAAACAACCCT
>NW_006499159.1:7287276-7302623 GCF_000471905.2 Amborella trichopoda
TATATATATATATATATATATATATATATGAGTAATGATCCTATGAGACCCTCCTGCACCCATGTAGGACCCCAAATAATCACTATTAAATATGACACAGATTTCTAAAAAAATTATCACATGAGTGTGGGACTTGATTTTTTTAGAGATCTGTGCCATATATATATATATATATATTATCAAACACAATAATTAAAACTTTCTTAACATTCCAACTATCCAAAACTTACTTAAATCTTCCATAACAAAATATTCAACTTTCCAGAATATTTAAAAACATTCAACTTCTAAAAAACGAACGCACCCTAAATGACCTAGATAGCCTTAAAATTTTTACAAAATTAAAGGATCAAACAAACCGTATTGCTCTAAAAAAGTAAACCCCAAACACCAAAGAAAAACAAACCCTAATTACAATTCCTTCCAAACCTAGAATAGTTGCAATTGGACCATTTCATAGCAAAATAAGCGTTCTAAAATCAATGGGGGACATAAATGAAAGGGTTTTCAAAACATAGCCACTTTTTAGCAAAATTATTGATTTAACCACCTCTTCGATTTTTTAAATGATTTGACCATTATAATGATATTTCTGTTTGTGGATTGACCATTTTAACAATATTTTCCATATGGTTTGACCATTTCAATAACGATTTTTCCCTCTGCCCTTTGGAAGCACAAGAGTTTTAAGAGATTTAATGACATAATTCGCAAGGCAATTGAAAAATCAATCAAAATAATTCGTCATTGACCATGCCTATATTAATAGGAAAAAGTTTTTCTTTTTTTAGAACTGTTATAAATTTGTATTAATGACTATTAAAATGAAATTACAACATGACTCCGGTAAAAGCGCTCCCCCTTTTGCCAAGGCATCAGCCACATCGTTAGCTTCCCTATAGACGTGTAAAAAAGATGCGGATAAAGAACTGGCCAGATCCAACACCTAAAACAATACTGATCTCAACTCCCAAGGGACCTTGTTCACATTTACTGAGTCTCTTTCCATCTCAGAAATGCTCCATAAATTCCTAGAAAAAATGACAGCCCCTTCCCAATTTAATTTCGCACAACGCCACTAAACCCAGACATTCCTGGATTTTCAAGGGAACTACTATCAACATTAAGCTTATAGGCGCCACCACAAACGAAACCCAGCACCCTTTGGGCCTAATTTAGCAACGCCCATATGAAAAAGGTTGGGCAGATTCAATCTTACGTCCACCTCAGACACATTCGTCCGTCTTTAATCACAGATAACCAAAGCCACAACGAATGAGGGATCTTCTCAACCACCCTTTCAAAAGGTAAAGACATCCCTTTAAAAACTTTTCTATTTCTTTCTTTCATACCTCCAATATCACTGCCTCTTTTGCAATCTTCCATATAATATTCCGAGTACGAGGCAATCCTGAAAAGATAGATTAGAAAGAATCCCAAAAGCATTTTGAGGAAGCACCAAACTCAACCCTAGTTGAGAGAAGAACCAATACCATATTTTAGAAACAAAGGCGAAATGAACAAATAGGTGAGCACCTGATTCTCGGTATCGCTTTTACACATCAGACAGATAATTTGCAATATCCTCTCTCTCTTAATAAGATTATCGATTGTCAAAACTCTATCCTGTAACACTAACCACAAGAAAGCTTGAACTTTATAAGGTATTGGTCATTTTCATACTTGAGTCACTTCAGGTAACGACCACCTCCATCTATCATGGAACAGTAGCCGATACATTGATTTAACATAAAGCAACCCATCACTCTCAATCTCCCATACAACCTAATCCTCGGCCATCCTTGGAATATAAACATGATTAAGAGCCTTCAACAAGGAATTTAACTGAGTAAAGAAGTTTTTTGATATCCGATTGCAAGGTAGATTAATATTCCATATTATCTATTCCCACCTAACCTCAAATATCTCTACCACCAAAGCATTTGGGTTGTCCACCTTCGCAAAGATATAAAGAAAATAGCGTTTTAAGGGACACAAACGAATCCACTTATGGTGCCAAAAGGAGATATCAATGCCATTGCCAATATTCCATCACACATCTCTATGAATTAGGCATTTACATAAGATGATTGACTTCCCAAAAAAGGACATATCGCTATTGACACGCCTCGTACCAATCCACATTCCAAAGCGATCAATGGCATATTTAGCCACGAGCACTTGTAGCCAAAGATGATCTCTCAAATGCAAGCTGCACCGCCACCATTTACATAATAAAGATTGGTTCACCAATTTAATTCTCCTTAACCCAAATCCCCCCTCCTTTCTTGGTGTACAAACCTTATCTTATCTTATCTCATAGGACGGGATTTTCGTCCCCCCCCCCCACCCTAGGGATTCGTCCCCCCCCCCACCCTAGGGATAAGTATTTGTATTTCTATAGATCTTTAAATTGGATTCTTTGTAGTACTTTATATAAGTGTGAGGCTCTAAACAATCAAATTAGGACGCATGTTAAAGATTTCACTAAAAGAGCTTGTTTTTATGTCCAAATATCCTCAAATTGGTCATTTTGATCTCAAGATGCATAGACATGAGGAAGAAAACAATTTCAAGGTTTGGAACAGTGCAGCTTGTAATGCATTTTTAGACCGTCAATTTTCAAGATTTTTAAGTTTTCATAGATTTACACGATCTACAATATTTTGAAGCTTTAAAATTTATAATTAGCAATGAAAATATATTTTAAGGCTATCATAAAATTTTCTAATATTGAAACTACTTTTTTCGACACCATTTGAAGGTTCACTTTACTTCAATTGTTTTGAACCTCGACTGTATACAGACTGCACCCATATTAATATGCGTCTTCTGTTTGGGAATGGAAGGTAAAGTTCTACTATAGATCCTGAACCATATTCGTTATTCTTTATAGATTATACCTTTTAATCACTTCGGATGGGTTAAGGCCTGTACAGTATCATCCATATTATAATCATCCCATGACAGATGTTCTTACCATTTGATCAATGGGTTGGATGGTGATGGAGGAAAGTGGATCCCACTGTTTAATGAATTTTATCCCACCATCACCGTCCAACCAATTGATTGGACAGCGATAAAGTCATGGTTGTTACGGTGGATCACAAATATATCATTGTCTGAAACATAAAGGGTACAATCTCCGCAGTAGAAATCGATGTATGACAAATTTTGAATATTGTGAACTCCAGCTTTCTAATGGAAGTAAAAGGAATGCTGCTACAAACCGCACACACATAAGTCGTTAGTAATGTTTCTGAAATAAAATTTATATGCCAATTTTGAACAAAACAGAAGGAAAAGAGAATATGAAGAAAGCTTTCTATAATCAACACCCAAACGAAACATTGAAGCACAGTCAATAGTTAGTAATATAGCATTTAAGGGAACCAGAGAGAAAAAAAATACAAGTGTTAAAAAGTGTCAGCAACAACTGCTAGTGGAGGCATCAGTGGGTGGTTTCTGTTTGAAGATGTTCCTCCTCACTCCTGTTGATCCTTCAGCCAATAGACTTGGTGTGTCCAAGATCTGCATCACCATCACAATTTCTTATCTTCAGTTCAATGATATAATATGAAGAGAGTTGGCATTGTAGTATCAATTTCTTTTTAGGAATTCCCTTCTTTTTAGCACTTCAAAGCAGAAATAGGGTACAAATAACAATTCTCTTCTTTTATAATCACACAAAAGCAACACAATCTCATCAGGGCATTCCTCCTTTCAAGTGGCTAGTTAAGTATAACCAATGACAAGCCAAGAGGTTATGTGCGGCTTTGCATTGCTTAACGCTAACATTAGTTAAGTGGGAGCAACATAAGCAGACAGGCAGAAGCAGCAACTAAAAAGAAAAGAGAGTGAAAAGGTACCGTGTGTGGGTGTGTAAGTGCACATGCGAGCTTTTATAAAGATTCATAAACAATACATAGCATAGTTACACATCTGTCGCCCCAAACAGCTTTTACAATAATAATGAGCAGAAAGTAACATTCTCTTTGTGGATGGAAGCTGTGTTCATTTTAGTCGAGAGACCACAATTCTCCCAGAAATCAAAGAGTTGAACATGGAACCCTCATCTCTACAACTTCCAAACAGTCTTAAGACAGTTTGTAACCCAATATTGCCCAAAACAAAACTATCTTAGTGATACAGTCCTAAAGCCAAGGCAAGTTAGTTCAATGCAAATATAGAACGTAAGCATTATATTCAAATATAAAAAACGAACAAAATTTGAAGATTGGATCAAGAAAATCACATTTTGTTAATGGTGTTCATTGCCGACGTTGACATGTTTACAGCAATAAACAAGTACGAATAGAGACAATGTAAAGCTCTATAGGATAGCTGTAAGACCAGTTATGCTTTATGGGATGGAATGTTGGGCGGTCAATAAACAACATATTCATAGGATGAGTACAGCCGACATGAGGATGTTGAGGTGGATGAGTGGCAAGACAAAAGGATAGAATTCGGAATGAATACATACGAGGGAACTTTCGTGTGGCTTTAATTAGGTGATAACATGAGAGAAAGTAGACTTAGGTGGGTTAGCCATGTGCAGTGTGATTTGATTCATGTGGAAGGCTCTAAAGGGACAAGGAGAAGACCCAAAAGAACATGGATAGAAGCAGTACAAAAAAATATGGTGACTTTTGATCTTACTAAGGGTATGACCCTTGATAGAGAAGAACGGAAGAACAAAATTCATGTAACCGATCCTAAATAATTGGGATAAAGCTAATATGATGATGATGACGATGAATAGAGGCAATGGCAGGGAGAGGAATAGTGTTCCCAATAGTTGACTTCTTGCAAACACCCTCACCTTAACAAGAGTATCAGCAGTCTCATTAGTATCCCTTAATACATGGCAATTGGAAAAAGGAAATGACAAACTCCTAGTCATTCTTAAGGATCACTTCCATGAATCCACAATCGACTAAGTTCTCCTGCCTCTCCACTTGCCCATCTAATCATAAATCTGAATCATTCTTCCAATAAAGTGCTCAGGGAAAGGGTGTGAAAGTAAGCAGGTTATTGTTCCCTCCTAGTTTTCCATTTCATAAGTAATCTTGTTGCCCCTAGTTAAGAGTAACAAAGACCAACAGGACACCAAAAGCTTTCACTATTTCCCACAGTTTCCCAGCAAGCATCCCTATGTCGCATTTCAATGGTTTGTTAAGCACCACCATCATCCATGCCTAATATGTATGTTCTAAAGCTTACAAATTCTTTCAGACTGCCCATGAGATGAAGGATGATTAATCCTAAGCATGAGCTCATTTCCAAACTCCCCAAACTTTTTCCCACTCACCGAGTCTCTCTCTTAATCAGCCCCTCTTCCTCTATCTCACAAAAATGGACAAATCTGTGTGTGTGTGTTTTGAAGGACCAAAACTGAGCACAGAAGTTTGATAGATGCGAACCATGAACCTCAACACAGCACAGTGAGATCCCTCATCGACTGCTACACCAAAATTATTAGCCCAAAAATTCACAAGAAATTAAAACCTAATGATTCTTAATCCTGCGACCACACGTATTAATCGGTCCTCATTAGAAAAGCTTGGAAGGTATAGAAGCCTCACAACTGTGATTTTAACATTCAATGAAATCACAAGAGCTTTGCTTGATAAGCTCTCGAACCTCGAGGATCTTTCTTTCTGTGTGGAGCAAAACCCAATGACAGGGTGATGTAGGAAATTTGAAGAACAGAAAATCAGCACTGATTCAGGCTAAACTCAAACAAATAGTAGAAACCTAAGGCCTGTTTGGTTACCCGGAAATGGGTGTCTGGGTGACTCATTTCCATGGATACTGGGCATTTCCGTAGTTTAGATGCAGTATGAAGATGACATTTCAATCTCCACTTGGATATTAGTGCCTAAGTTTTGAAGCCAAAATATGGAGATGTATAATCCACAAAAATAGGTGGAATACATATCTCCATGTTTTAAGGCT
Source organism: Amborella trichopoda (assembly GCF_000471905.2). The sequence goes on from NW_006499159.1 coordinate 7,293,238, forward strand.
AAAACATGGAGATGTCCATTCCACCAAAATAATAATAAAACAATTATTAGCATTTAAAATATATAATAATATATTACTATTATGCACATTATCTTATTAGTGATATATTTTATCATTATTTTTATAATAATAATAATATTATTTTTATAATAATATTATTAATACTTTGTTATTACTAATATTATTTTAATATAAATAGCATTAATAATTACTATTCTTATATTAATAATATCAATAGTATTATTGATGATAATGTTATAATACAGTAAGTATTATAATATAATATTATTAGTAGAAGACTAAAAAAATATTATTAGTAGAATCCAAGTAGTGGACAGGTATGTTCGAGGTCTCTTATCAGATGCTATCCAAACAGGAGATATACATATTCCAGGAGATGCCAATTCCAGGCGATACCAATACTAGGAGAGGCATCTCCTCAGGCCATGCATATCCAGCGAACCAAACAGGCCTTAGGATTTCTTCTCCAAACCCAGCTAGGGTTTCAAAAGCATGAGCGTTTCGTTCTCTTTTTCTGAAATAAACCACGTGAATGAGCCAACTAGGCCGCGCACACAACTTCATATTCTATATAACATTCAAAAGACAATAAGTGTCCATACAAATAATAAATTGACTCAAAAGTCCTAACTTAAGTGACTTTTAAAATAAATGACCTTGATGACTAGAAATTTCCCAACTGGTCTATAACATAAAAGCGATTAAAAATAACTGAAAATATCCCTGAAATAGCTAGACAGTTATCCCAAACAATGATTGCTCTTCTTGTTCTTCTTGGTGGCCCTCCTAGGGTTCACATCCTCCATATATGCGTCAAAATCAGGAAGAATCTGCTGCTCCCATAGAGGATCCGGGCCACTTTTTCTGCTTGATGCATTTTGCACATCATTCTCCTCGGGTTGAGAAGTTACCCTCGAGTTAGACCCTTCATCTTCATCATCTCCAGCCCCAAATAGTCATCAAATCAGCAGTGTTAAAGATATCCAAGGTCTCCATATGTGACGGCAAAGCGAACTTGTAAGTATTGCGGCTCATCTATTTCAAAATCTTGAATGCTCCCGCCTTACAATCATTCAACTTGTTATATTTACCTGCTGGATGCCTTTCCTTTATGAAATACACCATCACCTAATCTCCCACATTAACGAGACTTCAGATTAAGGTGTGGCATGTTACTTTACCCAACATAGGTATTGGATCAACCACGTTTTGTGTCCATCGGGAACTGCCACACTGTAGTACATAAGCACAACATACTTGGTCTTGAACACATCGGAGAATACTCTACCACAAACATTGAAGTGGCTCAAGATTAATGTTGTGTTACCCCCTAGATTACCTTTAGCTCGCACATGGTGATTAGATATAGGGTTCTCCACTCAAAAACAAAATGATGGCTGAAGCTGAACTCCAACATTAGGAATCGCATAATCAATCATTCGTGGGTACCTTCTATATAATTTGTTGTTTCAAAACAAATGTTTTGTTTTATTATATTCTTGTTAAGGGTCCACTTAGTTTGTAGTTATGGAGGACAACAATGTTTTTGGAATTTATTTTGTGCACACCACATGCCTCCTTGAGCATGATGTGCCCCTCTTTAATTGCCAACTCAACAAGTGGCAGCTTTAGAGCCTTGAATTAATGCTCATTTGACACATGTGAGATGAGGTGTACTTTCTCTTACATGGTTTATAAACCCCCATGCATCTTAAAAATTGTTTTCTACTTCTTTTACACACTTAAAAATTGTCTTTTTCTAGTAGTTCTCTCACACTCTGACTCTAAAATCAACTTCATTCTACACTCATCGACCCAATTCCAGGTACATGTATGAGTGTTGTACCTATTAATTAATGGCATGATTCAATTTTCTTTTTAATGTTAAGAATGAGATTGACATATTGTGTTTTTTTAAAGTATCAATAGATATTCGGTATATTGCTTTATTGTGATATTCCCAATCAAAGTTTCAATACTTACCATACCGATTGAAATACTTTTTGTTGTGGTTTTTATGCGAGTACACTGATAATGCAACTCAGTAACTTAGGACCCTATTGCATCTCAAAATTATACTGAGTAGGGGATGATCAACACTTCGAAGAAAGCAAGCTCCTCTCATGCTTCCAGATCCCAGAAATCCCTTTGTCACTTAGTATAACCTCCAAAACCAGATCTAATTCCTATAGGATTTTGACTGGTACTACGAGCGTTACTGTTGCTAGATATAACTTCCAAAACCTGATCTAATTCCTATGGGAATTCTACTATTACTAGGAGTATTCTAAAGTTTTTCTACTGATACTGACTCTAGTTAATGGGAGATGCTGCCGAATTTTTGAGAATAAGGTGACAATGAAAACTATAAAATATAACAATTCAAAGTGTTGATCAGTTAAATTAAACTGATACCATAAGATGACTGCTGGAAGCTCGCTGAAAGCAATGACCCATGATTTTATAAGGTTGGTTCGTTTTGATGTAATTAATTTTAGAAGATAACAGTTCAAGTTCTATTTTTGCTAAGGACCTTAAAAGTGGACTATTTGCTAAGGAAGTCACGTCCCCTTACATCAGTTACGCCTCGGAAGCTATCGGTGATCATACTTCTACAGATCAGATTACTAAGAAAATTCAAGAATGAGACGAAAATGATTATGTAAAGAGCATATCTTGAATGCTCTAAGTGATACTTTATTTGATCCTTATACAGAAATGCCAATTGCATATGAGCTATGGGAAGCTTTGGAACCAAATATAGAAAACAATGATGTCTTTGTAGGAATGGTACATAGAAGCCAAAGCAAGGAGTACTAAAATGGTAGCAATTCGAGCAACTAGAGCAAAGGTGTCAAAGAAAACAACAGCTTCCTTTTGTTTAAATCCTTGCTTTATATTTTTCCATAGTACCATTTGCCTTTATTTTTTCTTGTAAATCCATTTACATCCTAAGGGCTTAGCACCAGAAGGTAAATCCACCAATATCCAAGTGTCATTCTCTAGTATCGATTTCCCCTCATTGTTGACTGCCTCCTCCGAAAAAGGAGCGTCACGTGAGGACACGACAACTTGGAAATTTTTAGGATCTTCCAAAAGATACATTTGGAAATCAGGACGAAGATTAGTTGGCTGCCTGATTCTCTTAAGTCTCCTAGGTTCTAAGTGCTCAAGGTTTTCATACTCATCAATTTCACATTTACTTTGTCATTCTTCATATTCATTATCCTGCTCACCAACAAATGCGTGTTTGAAATATTCCGCATCCCTGGACTCTTTAATCACATTAGATTCTAGGTCCAGAAATCTATATGCATTGCTGTGTTCAGCATAGCCCACAAAAACACACTTTGTAGATCTAGGTCCAAGTTTAAGACTCTTAAGGTCAGGGAGCCTTACAAAAGCTGCGCAACCCCAAACCGTGAGGAATTCTAAATCAGGTCTACTTACTTTCCAAAGTTCATATGGTGTACCAATAGATTTTGAATATGGAATCCATCTTAAAATGAAACAAGCAGACATTAAAGCCTCTCCCTCAAGATTAGCAGGGAGGTGTGAATTGATGAGCATGGCATTCACCATATCCATAAGAGTGCAATTTTCCGTTTAGCTAAACTAGTGTTTCAAAGAGCGCTAGGCGGCACCGAGGCAGTCGGGGGGGTCCTGGCCGCCAAGCGCCTAGGCGAGCACCCAAAACCTGGGTGACCTAGTAGAAATTTTTTTTTTGGGGTTTTCTCTCTCTAAAATAGCCTCTATTGGATTTTAGGTTTCAAATGAACCTAAAATCCACAATTTGGCCCCTTTCGTATTAAAAAAATGACCCAAAAATACCCTCAAAGAGCCGCATTTCCACCCCTGGGGCGCAGACCTTGGGCGGCTGCCTAGGTGGGTTCCTGGGCATCTAGGAGGGCGCCCAGGGATATCCACCTAGTTTGGCCGCCTAGGCCTGGGCGATGGGCCTAAGCCTTCTGGACCGCCGAAGCGCTGGGCTATCCGCTTTTTAAAACTATGTGCTAAACCATTCTGTTGTGGTGTGTATGGGATAGTAACTTGGTGAATTATTCCATTCTCCTCACAATAGTTAGTGAAGTCGGTGGAACAATATTCACCACCTATATCACTTCTAAGAACCTTAATTCTAAAATTCAATTGTTTTTGAACTTCTGTTTTGTAAACCTTTAATTTCTCAAATACCTCATCTTTGTTCCTAAATCAAATACACATAAGTATATCTTGAGAAATCATGTATGAAAGTGACAAAGAACTTCTTCCCACAACGAGTCCGTGCTTCTCACAGATCACAAACATCACTATGTACCAATTCCAGTGACCTGAAACTTCTTTCCACTTTAAGAAAGGGTTTTCTTGTGATATTTGACCGTACACATACATCACACAGTATATTCTAAATTGCACACCTAGGAATCATATCTAAAGTACCAATTTCTCAATGCATGATAATTGACATGACCTAATCTACCATACCATAATGAAAAGGAATCAAGCATATACATAGAAGATGTATTGATGTACTTATTTCATTATAAACATTGAGTTTGAATATGCCTTCCAAGGCATACCCCATTCTTACGTAGACATCATTCTTCTCTATATTTGGCTTCTAAAGCTTCTCATAGCTCATTTGTAATTGGCATTCCTGAGTAAAGATCAAATAAAGAATCACTTATTATGCTCTTCACATATGTAAAGATTGTCGTCCCATTCTTGAATTTCTTCAATAATCTGATTTGTAGTGGTCTGATCACCAGGAGATTGCGAAAGTGTAACTAATATAAGGGGATGTGGCTTTCTTAACACAATCCACTTTTAAGGTCCTTAGCAAGAATAGAACCTTAGACTGCCATCTTCTAAAATTAATTCCATCAAAACGATCCAGCCTTATAAAATACTGGGTCATTGCTTTCAGCGAGCTTCCAACAGCCATCCCGTGGTATCAGTTTGATTGAACTAATCAACACTTTAATATTTTACAGCTTTCACTATTACCGTATTCCCAAATATTCAACACCACCTCCCCTTATCCAAAGTCATTATCAATAGATAAATCACAGACTACACTTAGCACAAGTTGAATTACCATAGGAATTAGATTATGTTTTGGAGGTTATATCTGGCAACAGAAACGCTCCTAATACCAGTCAGATTCCCGTAGGAATTAGATCAGGTTTCGGAAGTTAAACTGTGTGACAAAAGGATTTTCAGGATCTAGAGGCACGGGAGGAGCTTGCTTTATTTGAAGTGTTAATCACCCCTTGGTAAAATTCTGAGATGCAATAGGGTCCTTGGTGAACACCCCCAGGATACTGTGAGATCAAAATCTGCATGAGTTATTGAGTTGCATTCTCAGTGTATCGCATAAAAACCACATCAAAAGGTCATCCAATCGATATGATAAGTATTGAAACTTCGATTGAGAATATTACAATAAAGCAATATACTGAATATCTATCAATACTTCAAGAAAACACAGTAACTCAAAGTACTATATATCCCCTACAATTAGAAGGACGTACTTCTAGTGTTAATTTAATGCTTAACATTCAAAAGAAAATTGAATCGTGCCATTAATGTATAGGTACAACACTCATACATGTACTTGGAATTGAGTCGATGAGTGTAGAATGAAGTTGATTTTAGAGTGAGAGTGTGAGAGCAGTACTAGAAAAGTACAATTTGTAGGTGTGTAGAAAAAGTAAAAAATGATTTTTAAAATGTATGGGGGTTTATATAGAGAAAGTACACATCATCTCACATGTGTCAAATAAGCCTTAATTAAAGATTCTACAACCACTTGTTAAGTTAGCAATTATAGAGGGGCACGTCATGCTCAAGGAGGCACGTGGTGTGCACAAAATAAACTCCAAAAACATTGTGGTCCTCCAAGAATACAAAAGCTAAGTGGACCTAAACAAAAATATAATAAAACAAAACATTTATTTTGAAACAACAAATTAAATAGAAAAACAAAACTCACTAGAGCACAAAGCTCATAGAAAACTATCACCAAACCATTGGAGTGCACCCCACATAATCATCATCATCATTCGAGCCTTATCCCAACTATTTGGAGTCGGTTACACAAATCTTGTTCCGCCATTCCGCTCTATCAAGAGCCATACCCATTGGTTCAAGATTCATGAAAATATGTGGCAAAATTTTACACTAGCTGCCCACCTAACACAACCCTCCTCCTTTCTCCGGGCTTGGGACATGCATGCCTAGCTTGGGGCACACCTCGCATGATAGCCCATACTCGGGCAAGACATCAAGTGCAATATCATCCACCAAATCATCTCTTTGATCATCCTTGCCTTCACCTTGTTGTCCACAGATAATATCATCCACTAAATCATCATCAAAGATAGCAACCCCATCAAAGACGGGATCACTGTCAAAGACAAGCATCATCTTCATCAAAAGGCTTCTTGTAAAAGATTGGATCACCAATGAAATCACATTGATCATCAAGGATTTGGGGAAGAAATTCCCTTCCCAGATCCTCATATAATATTCAAGGTGTAATCATGCTGTGCCAAATCATCAAGGCCCATGGTCACTAAATGTCACTTCTGGCTCTTCTTCCTCAGGTTCCTCATCAAAAAAAAGGTCTCCATCAAATGACAACTTGATGCCCACTTCAAGAAACTCCTCATCAAAGGTTAAATTTTTTTCCATTAGGCCATTGAGAAGAGACATGCCTGATTTCTTATCACTTAATAATGTTGTTGTTTGAGTGATTTGGGTGACTAGAACTGCTCCCAACACCCATAGTATCCCCCTGCCACTTGTATTCCCCCTTTGTCGCTTAAATTCGCTTCCACTGCCACTTGTATTGCCCTAGGCAGCGACCTGTCTCGACGATGATGCCTTTGCTGAGCCTAAACCTCAACCTCAACTGCAAGGTTATAAGCTTCATATAAGGTCCAGTAGCGCTGTAGCACCACCACATCTTGTATTGATGTTCTCAACCCACCAACATAGTGAGCTAGGGACTGTTCCTCTCTTTCAACCACATCACTTTGCACTCTCAACTGTTGAAATTCATCAGTGTACTCTTCTACACTATTTTCTCTTGACGAAGATTATTCATCCTATGATAAAGAGACTGGAAATAATTTCAGGCAGGTATTTTTCCTTTAATTTCCTTTTCATCTTCTCCCAGGTATTAATTTTGGATTTCCCTATTCTCTCCCTTCTAGGCCTAAGTTGTTCCTATCATGTTGATGCACCTTCGTGATCTGGCAATACTTTTACTTTTTTATTTTATTTTATTTTCAGGAATCTCCTTATAATAAAAAACCTTTTCTTCAATATTTAACCAATATATATAACTCCTTGTCTTGAACCTGACCATCAAAACCAAGTATATCCACTTTCACATCGACATTCCTAGAGTGATGCCTCCCACGTCTAAGCCTTTTTTCACTGTCCTCCTCACTCAATTCCAATAGTGCGCAATGGTGAAAAGAGTTGTACTTGAGATTTTTCTTGGGCTGAAGGATCACCATCTTTGCGCATGATTGATAATTTTGCGCTACTGCATAAGCTGCTGAACTTGCCTTTTGAGGTCCTCAATCTCTTCATATCTGGGATCACGAAGTGGGTCTACAAAAACCTCCCTTCCACGGCTCCTCGTTGCTACAATGGGTTCACTAAAATCACAAACCCCAAATAGAGAATCAACAAAACTAGGGGTGGCAACGGGTTGGGTCCAGCTCGACTCGATACTGGACCCGAATAGTCTTCGGGTCCAGGTTTTGGACCTAGACTGTCCAAAAATTGGACCCATACCCGTACCCATCAGATCCCAGGTCTGATCCGGTTCATTGGCGCCCTATGACTATGAGCTTCTTTTTTCTTTTTTGCCCTTTTTTGCCCTTTTTTGGCCATCATATACCCATATTATTGGCACCAAGGTCACAATCACATGCCATTAGATTTCATGCCGTCTGATTTGTCATTTAATAACTACATATTACTACGAGTTCTTATTCTATACAATCCTTAATACACCTAAACGAATAGGGCTCAAAGTAAAGTATTTTATCCCATCAGTTTATAGGTACGGATCGGGTAGGGGTAGGGGTCGGGTTTGGCTGGACCCGAATAGTGTTCAGGGCCAAAACCTGGACCCAGACCCGACCTGTCGGGTCCAAAAATTAGACCCATACTCGGACTCGAGGTTGGGTCTACCCGTCAGGTCCCGGATCTAGCTAGGTCCATTGCAACCACTAAACAAAACCTAGCTAAAATCAGCCAGATCTAGGCCGAATTCAACAAACCCGGGATTGAATCAACAAACCCTGGTCCAAATTAAGCACACCCCAACTTGGTTGTAGGTAGGGGTAGCAACGGGTCAGGTATGGGTCGGGTTTAGCTGAACCTGGACCCGGACCCGAAATACCACTTATGGACCCGTATTCGGACTCATACCTGATGGGTCCAAAGAGCAACAAACCCGTACCCGTACTTGGGATATGGATTAGGACACGGGCCAAAGACCCATACCTGAGACAAAAATGGGCAGATCCCGTTTTTAATGCATACTTCTATGCCTTACGAAGCTTTTTTCATGGAGAGATAGTTTCTAAAAATATTGCATTGAAATGCAAAAAAAAATCACGAAAATTAAATAAAAACTTGCTAATTTTTCTAATCTTCCACCAAGCATCAAGATGAAACAAAAGAAGGCATAAAAATCAAATAAAAAATTGCCATTTTTTGTTGATCCTCCACCGAGCATCAAGATGCAAAAAAGGAAAGGACAAAAATCAAATAAAAACTTGTCATTTTTGCTTATCTTCAAGATACAAAAAGGAAAGCACGAAAATCAAATAAAAACTTTGCCATTTTTCTGATCTTTCCGTTAAGCATCAAGATGCAGAAAAAGAGAGTACAAAAATCAAATAAAAACTTGTCATTTTTGCTGATCTTCCACCGGGCATCAAGATGCAAAAAAGAATGCATGAAAACCAAATAAAAACTTGCCATTCTTGCTGATAATTCACCGAGCATCAAGATGCAAAAAAAGAAAGCACTAAAATCAAATACTTGCCATTTTTGCTGATCTTCCACCGAGCATCAAGATGCAAAAAAAAGAATGCACGAAAATCATATAAAAGAAATAGGGTTTGGCAAGGAAAGAGAAATAGAGAGGGAGAGAGAGCGAGAGGAGAGAGAGAGAAGAGAGAGTTGGGCTCTCATAGTCATAGGGGAAGAGAGCGAGTTGGGCTATTGCAGGGGAAGAGAGAGAATTGGGCTTTTGTAGGGGAAGAGAGAGAGAATAGAAATAGGGCTTTCACAGGGGAAGAGAAATAGGGTTTGGAAGAGAGTGAAATAGGGTT
>NW_006499159.1:7303349-7327065 GCF_000471905.2 Amborella trichopoda
GAGAGAGAGAGAGATGGAACCTTAAGAATGGGTTGGAGATTGGAGAGAGCAGAGAGGTGACAAAAAATTAGGTTTAGAAAGTTAGGGTTTAGAGAGAGAGATTGGGTTTTGAGAGAGATTTTCAGAGAGTGGATTTTTAAAGAGAAAAAGAAAATGGTTTTTTAGAGAGAGAGAGATTGGATCTCTAGAAAGAGAAGGAATGAGTTTAGAGAGAGATTAGATTTCTAGAAAGAATGGGTTTTTAGAGATAAAAAGAGAGATTGGGTTTTTAGAGAGAGAAAGAGATATTGGGTTTTTAGATAGAAATAAATATTGGGTTTTTTGAGAGAGATTGAGTTTTAGAAAGAGAGAGATTGGATTTTTAAAGAGAGAGGAATTTAAGTTTTCTAAAAAATACTTTAATATCTATTATTATTTTTTTTTGGCATACTATAAATAAAAAAAGCTTGAAGAGTGAAGATTAAAATTAAAAAAAAAAAACTAAATGGGCTGGGCCAATCATGCCTGTTGGGCAAATTTTCTGAGCCGGCCCGTTAGAGGCCCATTAACAACAGTGTCCATAGTGGCCCGTCCGTTAGAGGCTCCGAACCCGTTAGCATCCCGTTGGCTGGCCCGTTAGTGGCCCGAAACTGAGCCTGTCCATTGGCAGCACCCGTACCTGACCCGCGTCTATTTCAGGTCCTAGAGATGGACCCGGACCCTACCCGCCAAGTCCAAGTGCTGGACCCAAGGCAGGTCTATCCCGTGGGTCCCGGGTTGGGTCCAGGTCCATTGCCACCCCTAGTTGTAGGTTCCTCACCTTGCTATTAAATAAACCTAAGCTCTGATACCAAATAGATCTAGGAAATTTGAAGAACATAAAATCGATAGTAATTTAAACCAAACACAAAGCAACAAACTATAGGAACCTAGGATATTTCTTCAAACCAGGCTAGGATTTCAAAAGATGGGCCTTTGAAACAAACCACGTTGATGAGACATTTAGGCCCCATGTACCACTTTTATATTCTATTTAATGTTCAAAAGACAATAGGTGTCCGTGCAAATAGTACATTGACTAAAAAGTCCCAACTCAAGCGACTTTTAAAATAAATGACCTTGACCATAAAATGACCACAAATTCCCCAACTGGTCCCAAAAATAAAAGCAATTAAAAATAACCCTAAAGTAGCTAGACAATTATGCCAAACTCTTCTTGTTCTTCTTGGTAACCCTCCTAGGTTCTCATCCTCCAAATATGCACAAGATTTAGGAGGAGTCTGCTGCTCGCATAGAGGATACTGGTCACTTTGTCCACTTGAAGCACTTTGTGCATCACAGGGCTAATACTCCATGGATTGGTGAATGGAATACATGTGAGCTCACTGAATTATGAGCTAGACAAAAGGACAGTTGGGTGTCGTTGGGTTTATGAAGTAAAATATCAGCTTGATGGCAATGTTGAGAGAATAAAAGCCAGATTAAAGCATGAAATTCACTTGTCTCCAAAAAAGTATATGACTGATTTGTTGATAGAAACTGTCTCAAAAAAAGTACGTGACTGATTTGTTGATAGAAACTGGAACATTAGGTGCTAAACCAGTTGAGACTCCTATGGATTCAAATACAAAATTATTGGCTGATAATGGGAAGTAGTTTGAGGATCTAGGAAGGTGCAGAAAACTCGTAGGCACACTAATTTATCTGACCATCAATAAGCCTAATATTGCTTTTGCAATAAGTGTAGTGAGTTGGTTTGCACACAAAAAGAATGAAATATTCCCATCCTTGTCACAAGGGATGATAGTTAGTGTATTCTGTAATGCTATAACCTCTTTAGCAACCATGATAGAAGATAGTGATACAGTAGAGGTTTGGCATTTCTAACAGTTTATAGTTTTTCTTCGATTCAGAGGTGAAAAGGTACCTATTTTTTCAGTTGGAAACCATGTATATTCACTAGGGAAGCTAGGGATGGAAGTTGTGTTTATTTGTTCTCTTGGTGGAAGGAAGCTGTGTCTATTTGAGATGTGGAGAGGCTGCAATCTCCACGAAATCAAAGAGTTGAATATGATACTCTCACCTCAGAAACTTCCCATCAGTCCAAGACAGTTTGTAACCCAATACTGGCCACAGCAAAACTATTCTGGTGACTCAGTCCCAAGGCCAAGGCAATCTTGTTCAGTGCAAATATAGAATGTGAGAATTTATATTTGAATTGCAAAATCAACAAAATTTTCCATATTGGATCAAGAAGATCACATTTCGGTATGGTGTTCATTGCTGCTGTTGACATGGTTAATTTTGAGCTACATTTCCCATGTTGGTCATGAGATATTAAATTTCTTTTTTATAATAATGATTTTCACTCCTGGAGAGTTAGTGGCTCAAAAGATATCCTTCTTGTTATGCAAAAGGGTAGGATCACTTCCAGTGAGCTTTGCCCATCTTCATCTTCGTGAATCCAGGCTCTACAGGATCAAGGTTGCAGCAGTTTTGAAGAGCACATTTTGTGGACTGGAAAGGAAGATTATGCTATTAGGTTGAAGTTTGCATGTCAAGTAGCATTGAGAATTCTTGGTAACAGAAGCCCATGGAATTTTGAAACAGGTAAGACTTTGGAAGAAGAAGCTAAAATTCATATCTGCTTTCATGATCTATGGTTTGGTGTGAGAGACTCCTATAAAAGAGCAGGGATTGTGGTTGATATGGTCCTCATTTGCTTGATGTAAGAGTAGATTCAATCTTTCCGGATGATGCGTACTCTGCCAAGCAAGTCATTCCATCATACAGACAACTAAGATAGGCTCTGCGATGGCAGAAAAATGCAAGTTCAGCATCTTTCCCTAATCGTGACAGTCACATATACCATAATAAAACAGCCGATCATGATAAAAAAGGCTTCAAATCTGTGGTTCCCTTTGGAGTTCAATCTGAAGTTGTGAACTTTCAAACTATATAAAAAGAAAGATTTGTTGACACCTTTTAAAGGTTAGAGATATGCCAACTACCAAGTTCAAGTGTAACTTACAGTTCAGCTGCAATCTAAAGTTTATTACTACAACATATGACATCTATGGGCAAGGAGACAAGGTCGCAAGATAGTACGCATACAAGTGTGCTCAAGAATTATGTATGGATATCATAAAAGACCAAGCAAAAATACGGTTGAGGAAGGGTAGTGAGGGGGATAAAAGAAGGGGATAGATAATGGATAAGCGGAGGAACGGAAGCTTAAGCACCCGGCCTCACCAGGGAAGGGCGGTCGCAGGAGAGTTCTCAGTGTTAATTGGATTCTGGTAACGAGGAGTTCACATCAGTATCTACCACAGTATAAAGAGATACGGGTATCTACAATAGTCTCATATAGATTACTGAGATAGAAGAACGTATGTGCAAAGTAGGAAGAGGCCAGACTGCATTATTTGTCAGGTCCAACCAAAGCATGTTGATCAGACCAATCTTGTTCACCTATCTAGAGATGATTCAAAGCATAAAATGGTATGCATTATATTCCAAAACAATTGCAATAAAATCCAAGGGCCAACAGAATGTTTTAAGTATCAGATTTCTGACATTGTTTTCCATGTATGGTCTTAATATTTCTATAACAACCTTCCTTTTACTAAATTGAGGCAAAGAAAAAATCTTTAAAAGTTTATACAGTGCTTTCTTCCATAACAGATGCAGTTAAAAAGAAAACTCAGTGTCATATCATAATTGAAATGAATGCTAATAATTGTAGGCAACTACTATTCAGGGGAAAGTAATCGACAAAGCTCCTTTGGGCATCCAAGATTCATCAGGAGCCAAGGCCAAACATTCACTGAAGACCATGAGTACCTTCAAGACAAGCTCCTCGAAACATTGTTGTACATTAACACGAGTCTTTGCACTGCATTCAATGAAAAGGCAACCATATTCCCTTGCAAAGGCTATCCCCTCCTTTTTCGTCACAACTCTTTCACTCTCCTGAAGACACAAAAAACAAGTATTGGTTCAAAACCTGAACTGCCCTCATTTTCCAGAATATAGAGAGGTTCATGTTGATATTATACTGAATAACATGAATTGATGATAATGAAAAAAAAGCATGACACAATCTTTCAAAAAATGTATCATCATCAACAAAATCTCCATCAGGTCTGACAGGTGCATTTGTTTATAAAAGAAAACAAAGGGCTAACTGGACAAAAACTGACCTATGCCTACTTCATATGACTATCAACACTGTTGGTGTCCTTAACAAGTAGATAGTGGTTGTACCCATTAGTTCAGCTCTGCTGTGCGGCTAGAAAATGCTTTTTGGGACAATCATCAAGACAAGGTGGTGATACACACTGTTTCTTAACCATTTCGAGAAGTTTAACGAGTAACATAAATAAAGAGCACAAATACTTCATGCATACATAGAGATGATACTGGGATGAATACAATCATCACTTCAAGTTTAGAAATACGGGTTGAAAGAGAACAGGGTGTCTTTACCCGATTGTAACCTGAAGTGTCAACACAAAGCTGGAAGGAGGTCATACCACCATAGTGCTAGGCCTAACTTGAAGGTAGGCACATATCCGATGGTTCCTTGGTAACAATTGGAGTTGATCACAACTAGGAAGGCCAATAGTTGCTTGCTTAAAGTAGATCTTGGATCAGCATCGAAATGGGAAATGCCATTTATGTTATCTATATGGGAGTACATCAATGGAAACAGCTGGACTGGTCAAAATAAAACTTGAATTCCTCTAACAACTATGATTGATTGAATTCCTCTAATAACTACTATTGATCCTCTTCCCAAAATCTTAACTAAAGAGCAGGATGTTAAGACAACCTGTTTTCAGCCTCCCTCTTTATTAAGTTATTTCTGACAATTTGAATGAGGTGACAGATGCTAGGGTATTGAAGAATTCTAAACCTGGAGCCAGAACAATAAAGGTCTCTTATTTGCATTTTGTGGGTCATATACTGGTGCTTGAGGATGCTTTAGGGGATCAATCTCTCTATCTTAGGAGTTGAGATACTCTCATTGGGAATGAGTCATTGCTCAGAACCTTAGGACAAGTATCTAATGAGTCCGAGGTTGGACATGTGACTTGAGCCATATCGGGCATGCCAAAAGTTAACAGGGAGAAGCAAAATGAGGAAGTTGTGGGGGATGTTGCTCAAGAAATTATAAGGAAGCAAGTTAGAGCACCAGTTCTAAAGTGAGCATGGAGGTGATAAGGAGGTTGGAACGATAAGATTTTGTCAATTAAAGGCATAATGGTTTCGTTCAAAGATATATTGGATGGCCTTCCTCTCTAGCTTAAGCATTATTATCAAATGCCTATGGCAGTGATATAGAAGCATTAAAACAAGAATTTATAATGGCAATGCTTAAGTAGAGATGACCACTTAGTGTAATGAGAAGAGAACCACATATCCAAAGCTCCAGGAAGATCAGGAGAAACGGGCGAAGAAAGAATTCTTTAGGTGGGCTGCAACAACTGATCAATGCGAAGGGGCTCCGGAAATGGGCTCATTTTTGGGTAAGCATGAGAGAGACGATATTGGAGAATAATCTAGTCACATGCATATGATCCATGTTGGCTGAGTTTTCAAAGCTGATTTCCTAGCAAAAGAAAAGCGATAGAGCTTCTAGAAAATAAATGTTGTCCCAAACTATCTTCAGCAATTCAAATTCCCCCAGGACTAAAATATTTCATGAGATAATGCGTGTAACAAAGTGTTTAGGCAAGGAGGATCGAGTATCCAATGTGTTGGCTCTCAGAACAGATCAAGATGAGGAAGCTGATGAAGCAGCAAGATTTTAATACTGTCGACACGATCACAAGGAATCCTTATCCAATTTCAAGTATGAAATTAGTAGCTGATCCTGAGCAAATAGTTCGAGTTGGATATTTCCATTTGGAAATGAAAGGCATACCTCTTACAAGAAAGGTTTAGCCTAACAAAATTGTCGAAGATTCTTTGGCCTGTTTCAGTTAACAGTGAGGATTCAGTACACCTTGATCACAGACTTCAACACCATACCTGGTATGTAATAAAACATGAACTTTCTTTCAAGGTGAGTACTTGGCACTATGGGATTATGAATGAATGCAAACTTCTTGCATCATGGAGTTGTGCAAGCCTGAATTGGGTTGCAGGCAAGTGAGGAGTTCCCTCTCAAGCAAGCATATGTAAGGTGATGAAGAACCATACTTTAGGGTTGTCATGTCGAGTGAGAAAAAAGTCATCCATAGCACCTGGAAAGATACTATCATGTGGGTGCCACCCAGAAAGTTATTATCATGTGAATACCCCATCCCTGAAGAGGAACTTGTCAAAGGTCAAAATGAGGTTCTGTAGGAATGTCGTTTTAGGTAAATCAGAGGGAAAGATCACCTACCCATTGTCATAAATAAAACCTCTCAAGTAAGTACAAGAGGAAACCCTTTATAGAGGAATGATAGAATATATTGGGATTGAGCTAATGAACTCCGGAGATTGCATTCTCCAAAACGATTGCACAAGCAACACTGCTCTTTTGGCAGACTGGTCTTCCACCAAGTTATATTAAGGAAATCAGTGTTCACCTTTTCAAAGCTGAAATTTCTCCAACTGAAAATTTTTGCAGCTAGACACATGCCCCGTGGTGGACTAGTGTTATTTAGACACCTCACTCAAAAAGAAGAACCATTCCAATAACCAAGCTGCAATGGTTAAGTAGCAGTCCCAGTTCGGGCCTTGAAACAGAGCTTCTGTAGGGAAATTATTGCACAAGGCCCCAAAAGGAAATAATCTTTTGTCCGCAAGCTCATTTTGAGGCAATTGAACTGCTAATATAAAGGCATTCTCATTTTTTGTCGCCTAACCTTTTTCAAAAGAATTGGTTTACTACCCTTTTTGGGTGTACATTTTTGGGTGTACATTTATTTACAGTAACTCTCCTATGTTCTTATGTGTGCAATTCCCATCTTAGTAGCTTATATTAGTCCAACCACCAGGTACATACTGGAACTCACGTGATAGCTTGCTTTATTGGATTTGCTATGGCTCCAATGGGTGATAGCTTCAAATATCACGTAGGCCCCTATGCATATCAAAACCCATCACACTATGTAGTTTGATGATTAAGATAGAGCTGGGATCATTAGCAGTTGTGTCAAAAACAGAATAAGGATCATTGCACATAGAGAATCAACCAAAACAAATGCAATTCCGGCCAACTGCTGAAAGCCATAAACTACTGAACTCCCTTATTAAGTAAAGGCAGTAGGCAATTCTTTTCACTTGGCCAAAAAAAAAACAAAAATTGGTTATCTCTTTCTATGAGAATTACCTTATCAACTTTATTCCCAACAAGCATCTTGATGCAGTCCTGGTTAGTGGAATATAGGTCCACTTCCTTTGCCCATACATCTGACAGGTTTGTAAATGTTTCTCTCCTGGTAACATCATATACTGCAAGAATTACAAACAAATGATGCTATGATCAAACAAACTGCAGAACAACTTCAGTGTAATCATAAAAGAAGAAAGGTAAAAAGAAAAAATAATCAAAATGATTTTACTGATTTGACAGCTACATGAGTAAAAGACTGTCTGTGCAATAAGAATTATGAATCCCCAGCTACAGAAGAAAGGTATGAGAATAATCGTACTGAGGAAACTTCTTCACCAACCATCAGTATCATACAATCTCATACCTTTGCAAATCAGCCAGCATTAATAAGCAGAATTTACCAGAAAAATATTCTAGAATAAAAGAAAAAAGAACATTCCCCAGGAGATTACCCAAACAACAAAAAGAATAAAATATTCCTATCTTAGTCATCATGGATGATGATGAGTGTATCCTGTACTGCTAGAACCTCTTTAGTATAGATGATAGTGATCTAATACAGTGGAGGTTTGGCATTTCTAACAGTATCCAGTTTTTCTTCATTCAGAGATGAAAAGATACCCATTTTAAGTAAGAAAACCCTTTATTTTCAATAGGTAAGTTAGGGATATAGAGAAAGCTTCATATGCTAGGTTAAGAACCCATATCCTTAGAGATTGATCAGAGTTACTGCAACATGTGGCCTTTGGCCTTGTGTCAATGTCGATATGTTGACACATGTCGACACGTGGGGACACTAGATACATATACCAACATCAAAAAATAAATTAGGAAGACATGAAGGGGCTCGATATCGGCTCATTTTGAGCTTCTTTAGTTCATTCTAATGCCTCTCCACCCAAATGGTTAATGCTAAAAAGGGAAAGCTAGAACATACATTATAGAAAATACAACATTTTCTTTATAAAAAAATAAATGTATGGGCGTACAAATTATATTGGTTTTTTAGGCCAAAGTACTAGATGCCTATGACACTCGGAGAAACTAACACCTCATGTTGGTGGTGCCCATGTAACACTAGATACGACTGTTCTATATCTCCTAAAACCAGATCAGGTAAAGTTAATGGAAGAAGGATGCCCTTTTCCTTACTTTTCATAAAATTTGATCAATTAGTTAGACCTGGAAGTAATAACTTTTTGGTCAAATTAGCAGGACAAGATAACAATTTTTTGATTTACTATAAAGAAACCGATAGAATGAGAATCATGATGTTGACTAGAAAAAAACACTTAGATTCCCTGAGCTCTTCTAGATATTCATTGTTATTCTTCAGCATGTATCTAGGATGATTGGTACATGGTCTAAAATTGATTTTTGAAGGCCATAGGAGTGGGTGAAACATGACTGGGCTTCCAAGTCTGGGAATACTAGGAATTTATCTAGCTTACTTAGATTGGGTTTTTAGAGTGATTGGAACAAGTACATTGAGAGGGACATCCAACAGGCAGATTCCATAAAACCCATATGCCGTCTGATGCACCAAATAAGGGTACTGCCTTCCACTGAGCAGAATTTCTTCCTCATATCCCTTAAACCTCGGTTATAGATAGTGCATATTCCTTGTGACAACAATAGCAAAGATTTCAGTATTTGAGAACAATTTCTGGTAGATCTCTGCTTGTACAGGTCCCCCAGGCCCTTCACATTCCGTGCAAGATCTTCATTCTTGACAGGGTGGTTTATGCCATGCTGCTGTTCTTCGATCTTCCTGAGGCACAGGCATTGGAGCAGGTCTGTTGTAGTTAAATATTACAGACATCTTTCTCAATTCCTGACTCCTTGAGCCTTTTTCCTTTTATCATTTGATCTGAAGGCCACTGCTATGCCGTCCAACTCCTCATATGAGAGACCCATGACCATCATATTCATTATGTTTTGTTTGTTTAGTTCTTTTCATGCTATCCTTTCTTCCAAACCTGTGGATTTCTGAATTGAGTATTCCTCATCAACTGCATGTTCCTCATTTTCAACTATGCCAGCTCATCTGCTGTTATGGCAGGAAGACAGTGCAATAGGTATAAGAACCACTTCATCTCCTCATGGAATAGATCACAAAGGCTGTACGGGAGATAAACACTTGGTCCTTACAGAGGAAGAACTAGCCTGGGATTCATCCTGTGCAGTACTGAAAGTATTTACTGCTGATTCCATATGAGAGTTCACCAACATCACATCTCTCAGAGCAGCCACAAGCACCCCATTTAAAATCTATGGCGAAACCTGGTCTAACCCTTGGACAGCCCACTTAGACCAAATTAGCTGCAGGAAACATTGATGTGAATCAAGGGCATAGAATATATCATGTAGTGCTTCTTAATTCAGCTTCATTCACCTCAGCCACGTATTTTTCTTTAATTTACACCAGTCTAGAGTTTTTGGGTTCTGCAGAGGATTGGGTTCATGTCAGGCAAGGATTTTGCACATATTAGGTTCAGTTGATGCCAAAAAAGGTTGAATATTTGGGACTGTGATCTAATGTTGGGGTTAGGATTCTTTATGGTTTGATATTTTCTGAACTTGGACCCAGAAACAAAAATTGGATTTGTTAGGCAAATGAAATCTGGTTTGGCTAGCATTCTTATGGCCTTGATGACTGAAATAAGCATGGTTAGGTTACATGGGGCTTTGTTGAGTGCATTAGGTTTTGTTAGAGAGGATTGGGGTTCGGTTTTGGTCTATGGTCGAGATGGATTGGATGGATTGGGGGTTAGGTGCGGCTGTGTGTGTGTGTGGGGAGGGGGGGGGTGGGGCTGGGATCTGTTCGCATGGTGGTTACTTCTGAATATGGACAGATGAATCTTTTCCTATCAATTTACCTCATGCTTTAGTTTTTTTTTTCTAATTAAATGAATGAGAAATGTGAAGAAAAGGACAAGAGTTGTATATAATTTGAGCTAAATGAAGGATATTTATTATCATTGCGATGTAACATCAAATGAATATCTCTAATATATTATTGTGAAGGGCTTATATTATGAGAAGACTCAAGTAAATAAATATTACTTGTTACTCTCAAGTTTTATTTCACTAATTTTTTTTTTATATGATTTTTTAAAGATATTCCTATTATACCAATTTTGTATCTAAATGTTTTTCAAAAAGAAATTTACAACTAATTTTTATTTTTAAATTTTTCTAGTTTCATATAGTTATTGTAAGGTGCCCTCATGGCCGTCTCAGACTAGGTTACTAACAAGCAATGATCCCTGCTCCTGCTGCTGCCCCTGCCCCCAACAACCATGTGATGGATTATTCTCCACCCTGATGGAGATGGACATTGGGATGAACCTTGATCTGTTCAATCAGACCCTTCAGATGAGCTCTGCTCTCTAGAATGGATGTAGATCTGTCAATTGAGCGCACATATGAACTTGTCCAGATCTGTCAATCTGGGCCCACAGATGAACTTGGCCAGCAACAGCTTCATTCTCAACTGTAAGATTGTCATGGCGCATAGTGAGAGGGTGAAGATCCATGCATTCATACTCTCTGATTTTATGTACCCTCTACAGATCGTGGTTTTGGTGCAGTATCATTGAGATTTATAAAGAAGATCTGTGGGATCTTCGTTCCAGCTATATGACTTGGATCCCAGTAGGCATTCTTTGCTTGGCCAGTTTTTCTGGTCTTCCTCTCTTTTCCTGATATCTTTCCCTACCTTGCATCTGCTTCTTGGCCCGTCTTTTGACAACAAGCTTCCACTCCTGACTAGAGCACGGGCATTTTTTGTATGTGGTTCGTTATTTGGCTTGGGGTTTGCACTTGTCAGGGGAGGTATGATAGATCCCTCATAAACTTCTGCCATAACAGAGATTGTGTAATTCTTGGTTATCTAGGATTAGCAGAATAAGCTGTGAGATGGAGGCTGGATTTAGGGTCCTATGTTGATTCTGACTATCCGAACCACTCTCCTGGTATAGAGTCACAATCTAGCATAATATTTCATCCGCAGACATTGCCCGCCCACAGCTGTAAATACATCCTCATTCCAAGCATGCAAAGAATACCAATAGCCTTGATCCATATGCTTTGTTCTGCCTAAGGGGGATTGGCATCCCTGAACTTTATCTGCACAGACTAAGAGCAGCCCCTCTAAATCACAAATCTCCATGTGAAAGGATCCGGTTTGCAAAAAGGATATCAGTGTGGGGTAATAAACATAATATAACCCTTATCAAGAAAATGAAAGGATATTAGTGTGGGGATTGTCATCTCTCTCTCTCTCTCTCTCTCTCTCTCTCTCTCTCTCTCTTTATGAACATATAAACATATGAGTTCATATAAGCCCAATGGCCCAGATTGAATCTAGACCGATCTGACGGTCACGACCTCATTTCGTATTTGAATTTTAATTTTTTTTTACAAATCTAAATAACTTGAAATTTTACTCGTGTGTTCTTCAAAAATAGTATAATCTAATAAAAATATCAAAACAATAATTTACAATAAATAAATTGACTAAAATACCCCTGAAATGTTTTGGAGGTATTTTGGTCAATTTATTTATTACAAATTATTTTTTTAATATTTTTATTAGGTGCGCCTTGATGAGAAGAATAGACACCTAAAATTTCAAGTTATTTGGATTTGTATATAGAAAATTAAAATTCAAACACGAAATGAGGTCGTGACCGTCAAATCCGTTGGGCTTATATGTTCACATGAGCTAGTGGGCTAATCTCAGCATTTTCCTATATATATATATGGGTGTGTGTGTGTAGAAAAATATACAAAAAGACCATTTATTTTTATTACAAGGATTTCACAATCATTCTTGTCCATCAAATGTTAAATTGTTGGTTGTAGGTGTGTCATTGATTAAACTCAAAATTTTTTAAAAAAAATAAAAAATCTCGAACTTTCTAACATACCCCAAGCCATCCAATTTGACATCTAATGGGTAGGAATGATTGTGACCTCCTCGTAACAATAGTAAATGGTCTCACAGTATATTATATATATACATATGACTGATAGTATTTTAATTTTAATTTTTTTTCTACAAATCCAAATCACTTGAAATTTTAAGCGTGTGTTCTTCTCATCAAGATGCACCTAATAAAAATAAAAATAAATAATTCGTGAAAAAAGAATTGACCAAAATACCTCCAAAATCTTTTTGGGGGTATTTTGATCAATTTATTTTATGTAAAATATTTTTTTGATATTTTTCAAAGATTCATCTATTTTTGATGTACACACTCTCCAAATTTCAAGTGATTCGGATTTGTAGAAAAAAAAATTAAAATTCAAGCACTACCGGACATCCGTGATCGTCAGATCGGCCCAGATTCAATCTAGGCTGGTGGGCTCATTTTTTCATGTGAGCTAGTGGGCTCACCCTAATATCTTCCTATATATATATATATATATATATATGGGTGTGGTTTTTATAAGGTTGCAACCTTAAACAATCCAATTAAGGCACACCTCCAAATTTTATCATAACATGTAATTTTGGTAAAAAAAATTCTTAAGATCATCTCAAAATCTATTTTCATATCTAATTCTAAAATTTTAAACTCAAAAAACGGTTAAAATCAAGCAGGTCTATAAACATACGAAAATCTTGAAAATGGACGGTCTAGATAATGTATTGTAAGGTGCACTATTTCTAGGACTCAAAATCTTTTTTTCTTTCATATTCGCACATCTCGATGTCGAGATGATCAATTAGAGGTCTTTTCAACATTAAAACAACATTTTCCAATGGATTTTTAAGGTGCATTTGTAATTCTACATTTTAAGGTTGCAACGCTATTTAAACTTTTTCCTATATATAAGTATATATAAGTAATATGGATTCATTAACTGTGATAGCTGGAATTCCCTCTCAGTAGACAGAGGTGCATCCAGTCTTTTCCTTGAGGGTCGAATTCATGAAAGTCCTTTTGTAGCTGAAGAGATTTTGAGCGCTCGTTTAAAATGAAATAGGAATTTCGAGGTTGTGGATATTGATAAGTAGCTTCCGCCTCCAAGCATTAGCCCAAGTTACGTTAATTCAGCATTCTATGTCAATCTAGTTCCCAAATAACATTATTCCATGTCAGCCTAAGTTCCAAAATAAAATTATTCCATGTTGATCTATAATCCAAAAATAAAATTACAAACCCTAAAATGCTCTGTCTTCTCAATATTTTTTTTTATAAAAACTGATCCCCCCCCCCCCTCCCCCCCCCAAAAAAAAAAAATACTAGGATCGCCTGGTCTTTGGCTGGCGATCCACTTCGGAAGCTTGATCTTAGGATCATGAAAAGGGGTCTTCTACGGATCTACGTTTTAGAATTTTGGATCTCGATCCCTTCTTCAAGGGATTGAGTTCTGTTCATCATGTGAATGAGATCCATACTTCAATGGGATCCAGTATTCTAGTTCTTGTGTGTTAGGGTTCTTAGTCCTGAGTGTCATGGGATCCAGATTCTATTACATTGTAACACAGGAACCATACGTATACTGCAGCCAGATTCCACCAATATGTGGTTCTAATAGTATGGGATCCACCATATGCTATAATTCATAGCGAGGCTTTCAACAAGGGATCGATCTTCCATTAAATCAGGATCCTTGGATTGAGTATATTATTATGATTCTTACCAGTGTTTCAAAAAGCGCTAGCCGGCACCTAGGCGGTCGGGGGGGTCCAGGCCGCCCAGAACCTAGGTGGCCCAGTAATTTTTATTTTTTTCGGGTTTTCTCTCTCTAAAATATCCTTCAATGGGTTTTAGGTTCATTTGAAACCTAAAAACCACAATTTTTCACCTTTAATATTAAAAAAAATGACCCATAATGACAAAAAAAATGGCCTCAACAAGCGGCATTTCCGCCCCTGGGTGGGGCAAAGGCCCTGGGCGGCCGCCCAAGCGGCCACCTAAGCGGGTTCCCGGGCGCCCAAGGATACCCGCCTAGACCTGGGCGATGCGCCCAAGACTTCTGGACCGCCTAGGCGGCCACCCAGACGCTGGGCGGTCCACTTTTTGAAACACTGATTATTATATAAATGTAATGAAAAAGATTGCCACAAGTTTTGGTACTTCACAAAAATAAAAAAATACAAACGCGGAAGTCATAAGTTACTATTCTTTTGTTTATAATAGAGATCTACAACTTGATTTATTGAGGCATAAATTTGTACATCAATATACACTTGTAATCACAAAACTTCAGGGGAAGATGTTCCAAAGAAAAATTAAAAATTAAAAAGAAATTTAAACAAACAATAAACAAAATAGAAATAAATAAGGAAAAAAAACAAAAGAAGAGAAGACCCACCAAGTATAATTCCTTGAGCACCTCTGTAGTATGAACTGGTTAACGTTCTGAATCTCTCCTGTCCAGCTGAAATATCAACAAGGAAATTCAATCCTGAGACTGATTTTGAAGATAATTGTTTCTGGAAAAACTATATATCTTGTACCCTTTGCAACTAAGAACACACACAACTAAGAGATCTTTCCAATTATCGGGAAAACAGGATGTTGCTTTCTAATTAGAAATAGGAATTTATGAATAGTTGGCATTCATGACCCTTGCACATGTAAAGGTAATAAAAAGAGAAGGATGAAGGGCAGTAACTTTCATGAAATCCAAGAAAGATAAAAGAAAAAAAAAAAAGGAACAACAATTCACTACCAAAAAATCCTTTGCAGAATGTGTAGCCTACTAGAGAATCTCCCAACAGGTCCCATATTACCAACAAATGGAACTGTACATCCAATTTCCTACATATGGACAGTCATTGGCCTTGAAATTAGGCCAGATCAGACTGAAGGGTCTGATAGATTCTAACCAGAATTGGGCCCTTGACCATGTGGACAAAGCATGTAATGAAGACCCCTGGGTCAGACCATATCTGACGTGCTGGTTCCACTCCTTTTGAAATTGAAGAGATAAAATATCATCTGTAATTATGGTTTGGATTATTGAAGAGATTATATATGTCGTAGTTTGGCTGCAACATGTGTTCTGGTAAACTAGTTGTCTCAGTTTCATTAAAATGCGGTGTTTTTTGAGCTTTGGATAAAAAAGGTATTTTCTCTTTTATCTCACAACAGCAGTGTTTCTTGAGTGGGTGCAAACCTAAAAGCGTGCATAAAGTGGCACCCAAAGAAGCCGCCGACATACATTTTGGCTGGCACCTAAAATGCAGCCCCAACCCAAGATGTGGTTTAGGTCAACATCCAAAGAGGCCTTAGAAACTGATAAATCACGTTTCTGTAAGTAAGGGCAATATGAAATCGACAAAGTTTCTTCACGAGAGTTGTTAGGCTGGTGAGAATGTCCATTGCTCAAGCTTGATGACACTTATCATTAGAAGCACTATTGTTTGTGCAACTGTATGGTCGGTACATTTGCAAAGAAATGGTGGTATCTCAATTAGCATTTTCAAAAGCCATCGAAACTTCAAGTGATCTGGCATAACTTTAGGTACAATAAAGTTTTCAATTAATGTCATCCTAATTTGGAACTTAAATCACAATTACACACTGATAATTAGCTCATAAGGTGTTCTGCATCAAAATTGCCCAAGTTTCACGCATCCACCTAATATTTACAAAACCATAAAACAATACATTTTCATCAGTGAGTAACCTGAAAAATATACAAAAAAAAAGACGCAATTCATCTTTCTACTTGCTCAACATGCAAATATTTGGGCGATGCTACAGAAAGATAACATTGAAACTAAGCAAGCCAAGGTATAGGCTCTAATTTATGCCACTCTCGTGGCAGCAAACAGAATGAAAATGGGATCTTAACAAAGTATTGCATCCACAAAACACAACCACAAGCACCTTACCTGTGTCCCATATTGCAAGCTTCAGTCTTTTCCCTCCAAGAGTGAGCATCTTAATTTTAAAGTCCACACCTAAGCAAAGAACAGAAATGAATAATAATAGTCACGAATCAGGAAGCTAAGCTGGCAACGAAGAGCAGTAATACAAAACAAGTATGGAAAGAACTGCCAGTAATACTGAAGTAGAATTTATTGACAATATTTGTCAAGGTCGCACACTAGAGAGGGTGCAAAACAGAATGCTTTCCCATAAAAACAACAAACAGAATGATTTCAAATTCAAGAGTAATGAAGACAATGAAATCAGCTTCAGTTGCTCATGGCTCTTCTTCAATGGGGAAGGCCCTCATGCCCAAGACCTCATGGTAACCAAAAAAAAATTAAAAAGAAGATGAACCCTGTTCATGGTTCTCGTATCACAAGACGCCAAACCTGTCTCTCCTGATGAAGAGGCTCGGCTCCCTTCTGTTCAACTCTCAGGGGAGCCTCTTGGCAGAGGACATTTGCACTCTCTTACGCCCAGGGAAGGGGTCTATCATTCACAAGGAAGGCTCTCTAGCATTGAATTGTTGTGTCTGAATTTCCTATCTTTCAAGAAGTGTGCGCAGAGGCATTGGAGACTAGGGGAAGAGCCTTGATCAGTTTTATAAATGATGGATTTCACCACATGGATGTGGGGATAGAAGGGATGTTTATATGGAAGCAAACCAAACAAGCTGGCTTATTTGGGTAAAGTTATGACTGTAGAAGAACCAGACATAGGTAGAAGAATCCAAATGGAGCTGGCACCAAGTATGGGCTTATGATCTTCCCATCCAAAGCTGGATTCAAGTGGTCCTCCAATTCAGTGCAATTAATAAGTTAATGACTTGAAAAAGTTACAACACTCGGATGGTGCTACATATCACCAGGATCGTAGTTGAAGCTACCAACCATTTTAAAAGATCTAGTGGAGAAGTAGCTCTAAAGTAAGGTCACAAATGGAAACAATTTTTAATAAGGATAAACTCCAGGGGAGGAACAAGAGCTCTTGCCTAAAAGGGGAGAAGGGAAGAAGGTGGTTTCAGGTGAAATATTTTGAAGGTCAAAGGGGTGGAAGATTAAGCTGTACCTTGGTGACATAGAAACAAAGGGGAACATTGACCAAGAGAAAAGTGATGGCTACAAATCTTGGAAAGAAGAAATGAAGGTTGGCAAGAATGTAGGCACTAGGCACTTGTAACCGAAAAGGGTGTGGTTGCCTGGAGTCCAGCCTAAATTTGCTCAAATGATTGCAAAAGGAGCGGAAAGAGTAATGTATGCACCATTGGAAGATTTAAGATGCTATGGGCTTGAACAAGGAGGAGTTTAGGAGTATTGCCTGTAGGATCACATCCCTTTTAACCCTTGCTGAAGATCAGTGTATTAACACAAGGACTCAGCCCTGTCCTCAAGGCAGGTCGACTCACCAATTTCTGAGTTGGCTATGCGTGCCTTGTCTATGCTTTTTAAACTTCATAAAAAAAGAAAATAGAGGGAATTAAGAAACATGAAGAATGAAATCATAAAAACAGGAAAAAAGGGAAAGGGAAAAAGGTTAGGTATTATGCAGAAGTAAAATTCTTACCACTGAACACCTACGACTTAAAGTCTTCTCTTAGCCTGGCATCCACTTAATTCTAGGAGGAAACAATTTTTTCTTGGTTAGTGAGTTAGTGTATTAATAGTCTGTCCCCCTGGGATGGTATGATATGCCAGCGTTTGCCAGTGTAGAAGTGAAAGCCTTACTTATTCATGAATTTATTGCATGTTTGGGCAGAGATGAGATGAATTTGAGGGGTGAGATGAAATGCAATCTAGCAATTTTCAAGAGAATTTGGAAAGATATAGATAGTAAATTTCTACTAAAGGAAGTGGACACAGAGATGGGTTGAGAAAATTAACAAATAAATGCTTGGATCGTAGCAAGGACAGAGAATGGATGATTTAAAACTGATAGGTCCTCAAAATTCATGGGTAAGAACAATCTGCAAAGTTTGAGCACCAAAAATTTGGGTGATTCCTTTCTCAGATATTTTTTTGAGCAGAGAGGCGACCAAAAATTTGGGTGATTCCTTCCTCAGATATTTGATAGTGTCACTAAGCCAAATCCAAGTCTGCATTACTCGATTACTGAGTTGGTATTGTCTTAAAGAATTGCACTGGCCTACCAACACAACACGAAATGAATTTGTACTAAAAGAAATGCATGTGTGATTAGAATTCATATCGTGAGTGGCAGTTTCTCACGAGTCAATATCTAACATTAGGAAGCGACTTCAGATGGATTAGGAGGGACTCACCAATCCAATGGATTTTTAGAGGGCTTTCTGGAAAAAATTGCTGTCAAATAATTCCACTGAGGATATAAACCTTATGAATGTAGATATTTAGTGATGTATTCAAACATGAATTAACCACATTAATAAAATAAGCATTCAAATAATAAAAAATAAAATAAAATAAGCATTCTAAAGGTTCATCATGCTAACAATGTAGCTGCTATGGGGTTGCTTAAGAGGAAGGAAATTGGATGAAACAGCCCTGTTGGAGCCCATGGGACTACACATGAAGTCTCTAAACTCTCAAACAGATTGAGACATTGACCCACATGGTTTATGCATGGAAACACTGTCATGCTCAGGGATATAGGAAACATTCTAAATTAATTAAAAATGAAAAAGGAAATATCCTATAAAAAGGATACAAATCTCTCTTTGCAAACAACTAAGAGCTACAATTTCCTGCAAATTCATTGTTGGGATTATCACCTGGGGAGGAGATTCACCATTGGATGTTATGCAAATACCCTTACTTAGTTTTCTAGAGTGAATTTTATTGCTTACTTTCATTTGCTTTTTCTCCCACAACTTAAAGTAGATTCTACAAAATAATGAACACTACAACACTGTAGCAATTCACAACACAAAATAAGGCTTTGTCGGATGCCAAGAAAAACTTGCACTATGATGTTTCGGCAGCTTTTTTGTTGATATCGGGAATGTGTTTCACTGGTTTCTGGTGAAGACATCTTCTAGACCTTTTTAGGCATGTACAGACACAAGACTCGCTGTCACTTTGTGTGTGAAAGGTATTAGAAAAGACCAGTTTGAACCCTAAACACAATAACATGGCCTTTTTATAGAACTCAAAACGGAAACTGATCCAAACATGTTTAGCAGAGAAAGAGGTGGTAAATTTTGTATTAAATCAACGGAAATCAACACAGGAACTTCAAAAACCTTTTCATACAGTTAGAACATAATTTACTCTATCTTTCACAATCAATATAAATTAATTTGATTGCCCAAGATATTAACAAATATCGTGATGCACATACCCATGATAGTAAAATAATTGTCCATTAGAAACGTTAAAAATAAAGAGGAGTTTCAATTTATACGCAAAATAACAAATAGTAGTAGTTTTTCATACCTATTGTGGGAGAAAGATCATCGAAAGTATCAGATGTAAAACTCAAAAGGAGACTGCTCTTGCCTACTCCTGAGTCTCCAATAAGTAACAATTTAAATAAATAATCAAACTCCCCTGGACTATTTGATGGATCCATCAAAGTTTCTAGCCAAACCAACAAGCCTCAGATTTTAGAAGAAATTCCTGCAGACAAAAAAGTCCAAAAACAATCAGCATTACGATAGCATAAAAAGTACAAAGGTACAAGAGGAACCCCATTCCCCCGACCCCCTTCTCCCCTCTTCCATCTATCTATCTATCTGTCTATGTGTGTGTGTGCATGTGTGTTTCTTTGTGCTTGGGTTTGAATACAATGCTGGCAGTGTTAGGTTCCCAACGGTGTGCTAGCATCACCCCAGCCGCCTAATGTCTGCATCATTTGCACTGAGTCTTGCACTGCATTCTATTATACCATATCCACACAAATAGAGAGAGAAATCAGATCATTCCGATTTATAGAAAAGAAATGAAAAATAAAACACTACCGGACAATCGTGACTGTACGATGAACTTTGGACGATGATGAAGGTAGGCGAGATCACTGTTCATTTTCGCCTATAGACGTTTTGTAGTATCTTCCTATATATATATAAATAAATTAGATATTTATATACAAAACATATACAAATAATGGAAAAAATTAAAATAAAAAATATTTTTTAAAATACATTTATATATCTATTTTTTTGCTGGCCGCAGGAGACCCGAACATACCCGAAGCGGTCCAAATCTGACCGAAGCGGTCCAAATCTGACCAACGAGGCAACACCGTTCTTCGCTTCTCTTCGGTTTTTGCCTAAAATCCAAAGGCTTTGGCCTAAGAGGCCAAAACGAAGCGAATTTGATAGCATGCTTGCAAACTAATCATACAAGAACTGCAATCTTTTCACAAATCTATAATACTTCTTTTTTCCTAAGTTATACAACAGATTTCACTAGAATCATTTCAGAATAAGATTAAACATATGAGATGCAATGGTTGTTATCAAGTTGGATTTTGATACATTATTTCATACTACAGCTTGTGTCAATAGTTTAATTCCGATTGATATACATCAGATTTGAGTGGAAAATACCTAAAATCTATATATATATAAAAAATGCATCTAAGATTCAGAAATTAGCGCACCAATAATAACCATATCAAACACAAATAGCACTTTTTTGAAGAAATTGGTGCCATGTAATCCGAGAAAGAGGTTTCCACATTAAGGAAAGGTTGGTGAATTTGTAAGGTTTCAATTAATTCCCTCTAGAATCCCATCCAAAGCTCATCAAAAAGCCTTTCTCCGATCCATCCAAGATCCTTGTTAAGAATCCCATGAATTTCGAAAAAAAATGCTTCAAAATTCAGGTGAAATCTCTTTGCGTAACAAACAAACAGATTGGTTATAAATGACTTTAACGACATCTCTCTCTCTCCAAAACAAACCCTAGAAGCCTATTCCTTTCTCCAAATGCACGAAGTACATATTTCGATCCAAATGAATTAAAATTTGGAATAAAAAGTGTTACCTGTACTTATCCCTCTTCTCCTTCCTCTCCTTCAAACTTCAATTCCTCATCTATCGATCTCGTCTCTAGAAAATCCGTAAAGGAGAGGACGGGCACTTTTATTGACGAGTTTGAAAAGGATGGGAATAAATGCAGAAAAATGCAGAAGGGGGTGGGATTCACTTGAAGAGAGAGAGGACGACAACCTGGTTTCTAGGTGGAAAGTGGTTATGTTACTTGTGAGCGAAGCGAAGGCATCATTTATTGATTATGGTATACCATGCTTATGCGGGAGCACACTGTCTATCTACTCCCTTGGTTAGAATGAGGATTTTTTAACTATTTTTTTTTTTTTTCAAATGTTCACTCTGGAGCATGGTTATTTCTATTCCCTCCCCTTGGTGAAAAGACATAGTTTGAGATTTTGTCAATTTTTAAATTTGAGGATTACTTAAGAGTTACAGATTATTATTGTAAAACAAAATTGGAATTAGAGTTTTATGACACTTAGATCTCATTATTGTCTTTTTGAATCTCAAAACATTATTTTTTCAAGTGCATATAGAAGGTACAATTAGGAAATTTTTTTATTGAAGTTAATCTATTGGTTGAAGAGGATACATATCCAAAATTTGGGGTCTTAAATTTGATTTTAAGTGGTGTTTTACTTGAGGGAGTAAATGGACATTCTACTCTTGTAGGAGTAGAATATCTTTTAGGTTTTGAAATTACATGACAATCTCTAAATGATTATTTTTAGAAGACAAAAATATGAAATTTAATTTCGAAAAAGTTTATATTAGGTTGCAAACCTATTAAGATGCAAAAATCCATCAAAAAAAGATTGTTTTGATATTACAAAATCATCTAATTGATCGTTGGCATATTGAGATGTATGAATATTAAAAAAAAAAAATTTCTAAGTCCAAAAAATAGTACATTTGCAACACATTATCTGGATCATTCATTTTCAAGAATTTCATGTCTATCTACTTGATTTGAACTATTTTGGGAGTTTAAAATTGTATAATTAGATATGAAAATCGATTTTCAAGCCATCTTAATAATATTTTATACTAAAATTACATCTTATGATAAAATTTGGAAGTGCTCCTTACTTTTAAATGTTTAAGGTTGCAACGATATACAAACCATGCCACTTAATTTTTTAACACTTACATCAAAAATTTGGACAATCTCAGTTCAATCTCGAGATAGTATTTGTTTCAAGTGCACAGATAGTGCGATTTAATATTTTTTTTTTTTGAGATTAATATGTGCGTTGAAGATGTTACATCTTTAAAATTTGAAATTCAGGATTGGATTTTCTCTGAGGGAGTAAACAGATATTATGATATGGCGGGAGCACTAAATCTCTAGACTTAAAGATATAGATATGAATAGAGTGTCAACGTAAAAGACAAATTTACATTTTATTGTGATCTATGTTTCCCCCAATTTTTTGGGTGGAAATAGGGGGAATACTCTAGAGCAAGAGGTGTTTTTTTGGGAGAGAACTTTTCTAAGACTGTCACCTTTCATTTTTGTTTCTTGGGAAAGTGGATATCAATAGGGTAAGTACTTTCCAGTTTTTGGCCTTTTTGCGAGAAAACCATGTCCCGCCCTTTTCCGTGTGAAAGCAATATACAAGCACTTTCACAGGTTGATAAGAAAGATGAATGAACTTTCTCAAGGTGTTGGAAATGCGCTTTCATTCAAATGAGGGTGCGTTTTGTATAAAGCCCGGGCTCTAAATAATCAAAGTAAAATATACCTTCAAATAGTATAAGAAATATGGTTTCAATACTAAAAATCTTTATGATAGATTTAAAATATATTTCCATCTCTAATTATAAAATTTAAAAGCTTCAAAATAGTGCAGATCAAGCAAATCTATGAAAACTTGAAAATATTCAAAATTGATGGCCAAAAATGAATTACAAGCTGCAGTATTTCTAAAATTTGAAATCCATTTTTCTCATGTCCATGCATCTTGAGGTCGAGATGATCGATTTGAGGATTTTTGGGTATCAAAACAACCTCTTCTAGTGAAATTTTTGAGGTGCGCCCTATTTGATTGTTTAAAGCCTCACACTTAAACTTTTTCCTTTAAATAAACTTGCCCAAAGAATATAAATTGTTGTTTACTCATTTTGTTAACTCCTCTAATGTGTCACTCTAAATGTCTAAAATATAGGATATATATATATATATATATATAGGAAACTGATGAGATTAGTTCACTAGCTCATATGAACATATGAATCTAATGGCCTAGATTAAATCTAGGCCGATTTGACGGTCACGACCTCATTGCGTATTTGAATTTAAATTTTTTTTTCTACAAATCCAAATATCTTGAAATTTTAGAAGTGTCTTCTTCAAAATTGGATAATCTAATAAAACTATCAAAAAAATAATTTACAAGAAATACATTGATCAAAATACCCCTGAAAAGTTTCGACGGTATTTTTGTCAATTTATTTATTGCAAATTATTTTTTAAATATTTTTATTAGGTGCACCTTGATGAGAAGAATCGAAGTCTAAAATTTCAAGTTATTT
>NW_006499092.1:2941-17884 GCF_000471905.2 Amborella trichopoda
GTTTCTATATATATATATATATATATATATATATATATATAGTCAAAGAAAGACTTAGAAAAAAACATAATGGAGTTATCATATATTTTGCATATACACTTGGAGAATTATCAGCAGAAATATGTGCTGAAGGACTAGCATTATGTACTGACTTAAAACTTAAATGCCAACTTGATAAACAACAAATTACTAAGCGCAAAGAGCTTGGTGATTTTTGTGAATAGTTTGGTTATAGAAAAAATAAACCTGAAAAATTATATCAGAAAAAGAAAAAATATAAGGAAAAATATAAAAAGGATAAAGTACATAAAAAATATAAGAAATCTAAACATCAGAAACTCATAAAAAAGTTTTCTCCCAATAGTAAAAATAAAAAAAAAGTACGAGTCTGCTATAAATGTGGAAAACTTGGCCACTATAAACACCATGAAATTAAAAAAGAAACTAGATGCTTTACAATTAGATGAGTCATTAAAATCAAAGTTATATCAAATTATCAATTATGATACATCCTCCTCAAATACAGATTCTACCACATCACTCATAGGAAACATCAATGATGATAATTTTATATGGACAGAGTCATCTGATTCTTCCGATTCTTCTACCTCTACTGAATCCTCTCATCCAATACAAGAATCTACCTGTGCTTGTCCAATCCCCTCACACAATCTTCATACTTTAACACAAGAAGAGAATCTGATTTTAGATCTCATAGAAAAAATTACAGATCCCGAGGAAAAAAGATCTGTTATTACAAAGTTTATAAATTTAACTAAAACAAAAGCAAAAACACCTCCTATCAATAAAACACCAGATGAATATAATTTTTCTTATTCATACTGATTGTAAAGCCGCTAAAGATATTTTGCAAAAAGATGTTCAAAATCTTGTTTCAAAACAAATCTTTGCTCGCTGGCATGCAATCCTTTCTGCCTTTGATTTTATGATTGAACACTTGCACGGTTCTTCCAATTCCCTTCCTGATTTTCTAACCCGCGAATTTTTGAAGGGGGGACACACTGAGGCTCACAACGAAGAAACACCACTTTCACTTGCACTACAGCTCTACTTTGTCTGATACACCTAATATTATGGGCACTCGTAGCAACTCTTCCCGCAATGAGAAACGCCCACTGGATATAATACCTGTTTTAGGTAAAAATCCGCCTTTGGCCACTTTTTCACCTTCTATTTCACCCATTCACCAAATTACCTACCCAGAGACTAATACATCCACTCCAGCTTTCACTCCTGCTCAATCGAGGCCAACCTAAAGGCCCAATATTCCTCGCTCTGCATTTATGGAAAGAGCATTTCTCATGGACATTACTATAGAAGATCACCATACCAATATGGATCCAGCTAAACTTGCTCCTCTATATCTCATAAACCATTTGAATCCGACCAATGGAGTCAAAACCCGTGAATATTATGAGGCTATCTTAATGGAAACAGGGTCTATCTCTGTCGTCCATTATTACCAACAGAATACACGAGTTATTGCATACTTAAAAATGCAAATGAAAAAACTGCTATCTTATGAGGAGTGGGGTTGCAATCCCACTCAAGGCAAAAAGCTCAACAATAATGATTTTTCGTATAAATATTATAAATATGCCGAATATATAGAAGCCTGGCATAAAGTGTTTTCTTACCAAAACCCAAATCATTCTCATAGTTGGTATATCCAATTTCGGTTACCAATATTTGAAAGATTCCTAAGCTGGTTTAAAAATTGGTTTTTAATATGGGGATCAACCACTGATATTTTGCCTCCTGCATTTCAAAAAGCCTAGGAGCAGTTTGGTAGTTTCAATAATATTGATATCAATACAAATCCTTACCTTTACTTTGTTTCATTATACCAACTCCCATGGATCATGAAATGGGAATATTCTATCTTTGAAAATGATACAGCCGACCATACTTATATTCCCAGACTTGGCAAAACAATTTCCATTAAATGGTGGGACATTTTTAACATAGACCCTACAACAATAGTCCCAAAAAGAATTCTTCCACAAAAACCTATATACAATCCCAATCCAACCGGATATAATACTGCTAATACCTCATTTGATTTTCCCACATATCTGCGAAACATGCTCCAAGCCAATCCCAATGCTACCAAAGAAACCCTTGAACAGCAAATGAAAGAAATCTTTACAGAAGCTGGACGCAAACCAGTTTCATCTAAAGAAACCGTACAATCATTGCCAACCCGTGCAAATAAATACTTCCCACTCGAAGAAACCGATCCATAAGAAGAAGATGAGGATGATCCAGACGAATGCAGCCAAAGGCGCTGATCCTTTGCAATGCTCACCAACATATGCGACAAAGAGGTACCAACATATGCGACAAAGAGGTACTATGCTCACCGACATATGTGACAAAGAAGACTGTAGCCACTCACGGAAAATGACAAAGCTTACCGGCACATGAGGACAAAAAAGACACTGTTCCAGGATGTTGTTTTGTCTCATTCCCGACCAAAGACACTGTTCCAGGATGCTGTTTTG
Source organism: Amborella trichopoda (assembly GCF_000471905.2). The sequence continues at coordinate 5,467 of NW_006499092.1, forward strand.
TCTCCTTCCCCGACCACAAGAATATCTGCTTTTCGTTTTGTTTTTGTCTTTTCCCTATACGTCTTTTCCCTTTGCTTTATGTCTTTTCCCTTTGCTTTATGTCCACTCACATCATTTCCATCCTTTGCCTTTGGAGCAAAGGCTCCTTCCTCTCGTGGCTATATAAGGTCGTGCTCCTGCCTCTTCCAGGACAGGTAGACTTGGAGCCTCTCTCCTCTCTCTTTGCTCTTATAAGCCATCTCTCCAAATAGCTCTCTCTCTTGCTATCTCTCTCTGGTCTGCAATTCTACTCCTCCTCTCTTCTTGCTCTACTCTGCTTTCTCTCATCACTCTGTAAGTCTTACACTCTCTCTATGACTTCTTCAACTACTACTCCCTTGTTTCTCAGCCGCTGTCTTGACCTCACAGCCCATGCTCTCCAGGTCTCTTTCTCGTTTCTCACTTTAATCAAACTCAGGTTCTATCTTCTCCTTTCCTTTCAATCTATTAGCATGTGCGATTGCAATTTTCATTCACTTCCTTCATATTGTCCGCAACACTGGAAACTGTTTTCCAGTTACTGTATTTGTAAATTTTAAGTGTGCATTTCAAGTTTATCTTTTAGTTTGTACCATACAATGAGATGCTTTGATGGTTTGCTAATGTAATATACCGTTTGATATGCAGTTCGAATTGTTATTTAATATCAAAATAGGCAATCACACCCACACACAATGGTTAGTTCTCGATATATCTGTAGTTCCACTTATCTGCATACTCCTCTTTTGTTTCAATTACTATCGTATTTTTCAAGAAATAGTAAAATATAACAGTTTACTGTTCACATACCTGCTATAGAACATTCACTGTAGATCCCGGTGCATTTTGGTATCAGAGCCAAACAGTGAACTATTCACAGTAAAACCAAAGTTACAGTATTACTATAGAAACCTAACTAAATTTTCATCTAAGAAAGTTGGTCCGAAAGTTAAGGCAAGAGACGAAAGAAGTCTAGGCAAAGTACCCGCCAAGGCTAGGAAGAGCCACTTACGGGAAGAGCCGCCAAAGTCGTCTAGATTATCATTATCCGCAACCTATTGATGGCAAATTTAATCAGGAATCTTAAAGGTAACACAGTAACGCAACCTCAAACCTTAAGAGTTAAAAATAAGGAAGAGATAGTAATCAATGATGTTGAAACTGAATATTCTCAAAGTACCTATAAAAGATAGTTATAAAAAAGGAACATTTAAATTTAAACTTGGATATGCTATTAAAACAGTGGAAGAAAGTCTATCAGTAACACAAAATCAATAAGACTTCCAACTGTTATCTAGAAAAATAATTGAAAAACATAAAGAAAATAATTATAAGTATTTACACATTGGATTAATACAAATAGCCATAAAACCTTTAACCATTTTAGGATTAAACAACTCAGTGCTCGTATGTTTAAGAGATACGCGGCACAATAAGTTTTCGGGCTCACTCCTAGACATGGTTGAATCCAGCCTTTGTGGTGGACCCATTTATTTTAACTGTTTTCCAAATTTTTCTGTTTCATTAACCGACCCTAATATATTAGACATATTAACAATAAATCTTAAGACCCATGGATTCAATATGACTCTTGGATATCAAAATTTAGCTACCGTAGATCGTATCTATTACAAAGTTATGAATACCTTATGCAAACAGATAAGAAGGATCAAACCATATTATTTCAAACTAATAAAGAAAAATCAAACACTATTATACCCAAAATTATTACTTGGTCAGATATTATTCTACCTCAATCATGGGCAATTCAAAATGCAAACCAACCAAAAGAAGTACCAATGAATAATATTCCCAACCAAATAATAGAACATCAAGATGGAAATATTGAAATCAAATTTCAACAACCCAGAATACAGGATGATATAGAAATCAATAGAAAAAGGATTAAAAAGCCATTAGTACCAGCAAGAAAATCTTGTCATACAACCCCAGAAGTTATAATCCTTCCTTCTCCATCAATACTTACAACATCTTCAGACTTACAACTACAAGGAGTAAAACGAACAGCTGATCATGTAGTCATACCCACTTATACATCTGAACCTGACATAACAGATTTTCAAATACTCACATTACAAGTTGAAGAAGATATAAACATAAAAGAATATTTAGAATATAAATTAGCAAAAAAGAAGGAAAAAGTAGATATTGAATAATTAAAAAATGATTATTTATCTCAAGAAAACCAAGGAATTCGAGAATGGTATCTGAAAGCATTCAACCTAGATTAGTAGAATTATTCCATAAAAAATATAATAAATTCCTGAAAAAAAAAAAAGAGAAACAAAAGGATTCTTTATCTGGTTACAAGAAATTTGTGCTCAATATAACATTCAAATTCCTCAATTCAATACTGTTCAAACAATTGAAGAAAAAACTTATATAAGTAGAGATGGAACTACTACTTCTAGTACCCATCCTCCTGTAAAAGGTATTATACTAAAAGGTGTAAATACTCCACCAGTGAAAGGTGAACCACCACAATCTCTATATGAAATTATTGCAATACCTTATAAGGTTGTACCCAAGGATATGACAAAAAAGCATGAATTAATACTACATATTATTGAACAAAACAACTATATCAACCTATACATACAATCCTTAGGAAAACAAGCCCAACGAATAGAAAGATTGGTCACTCCTCAACCTAAGGGAGTAACTCCTCCTATTCTTAAAGCTGTTTTGTTTAAACTACCTCCAGAACTTAATAAAATCAAATTTCATATAGGTGAAGATAACAAAACACCAATGGATCAATTAATATCCAAACTAGCCCAATTAGATATCAAAGGAATCCCTTCTCCAAAACTAAGTATTCCTATACCCATACCTAGTATTTCTGTACCTCTACCCAATATTCCAGAATCATCAGATAAAGGAAAATTGAATATTCCTGAGCATGAAACTCTAATGCTCCAAGAAGAGGATCAATAATAGATGATACTCTAGACAATAGATAATCTGCTTTTATGGATACCTCAACCAATGATCTAAATGGAATAGCATATGGTAAAACATGGAAACCAATCACAGCTTTACCATATTATAAAAGACCTACACCTGTTGATGTACAATTAGAAGAAGATGTTATACAACAGGCTGTTTCCTATTCACGCAGATCAATTGTCAATTGGACAATAGATGGTCTATCCGATCTAAAAATATTAGATGTAATGAGACATATGACTATGTTTGCCTCAGCAAATAAAATGGCTGGCAATCCGGATCAAGAAGTTGCCAAGGCAATAGTAAATGGATTTACTGGCTGGTTAAGAGGATGGCGGGGATTTCTATGTGGATGATGAAACAAAAAGTAGAATCCTTACCAATACTAGATAATGGACAGCCAGAAACGAACAAAATCAAGAAATAATATATACCGAAAAGTGATGCAGTAAACACTCTCATATATACTATTACCCTCCACTTTGTAGGAAGTACAGCTCTCTTAGCAGCAAGATCAGAAGATTTGCTGTCAAACCTACGATGTCCCACCTTATCGCATTATAAATGGTATAAAGATGTATTCTTTTCAAGATTATTGATAAGAGAAGATTGTCAACTAGACCACTAGAAGGAAAAATTCATAGCTAGCCTTCCTTACTTATTTGCATCTCACCACTGAAAAAGAACCATTTATCTCAGAACTCAAACAAGAGATAAATGAAGTAAAGAAAGAAGTACACCAGTTAAAAAATAGAATCAAAATATTAGAATTACAAAATCTATCAAATCAAAATTCAGATACAGATGAAATAGAATTCAATCATCTCGTCACAACATACAGTCCTGATCCTCTAGAAGATACACCAGAAACTTCAGGAACTAAACGACTTTTCATAACAGAACAACCTACTTCTGTTAATCTTTTGGACAAAATTATGATCCAAAAATGGTTTGTTCAAGTAACTATCATAGTAGAAGAAGATTATCGATTTCAAACATCAGCTTTAATAGATTCAGGAGCTGATTTAAATTGTATCAATGAAGGACTTGTACCAACAAAATATTTTGATAAAACAACTCAAATCTTAAATACTGCAGATGGTAGTAGACTTTTTATAAATTATAAGTTATCTAATGCTTCTATGTGTAATAATCACCAGTGTATCCAAACACCTTTTATCATGGTAAAAGGTCTTAATCAAGTAGTTATCCTTGGAGTCCCATTCCTTACATTACTATATCCATTATCCATAGATCATACATGACTAACATCTATTTACCAAAATGTCCCTATACACTTTGAATTTATTCATAAACCAAAACTCAAAGAATTAAATAGCATAAAAAATCAATTACAAAACAAAGAAAAATTTCTTTGTACTTTAAAACAAGAAATTAAATATAAATATATCGAAGAACAATTATAAAATCCTTTGATACAACAAAAGAGTAAACAACTTCAACAACAGATAGAAATGTCTATCTGTAGTGAACATCCCAATGCCTTTTGGGAAAGGAAAAAACACAGTATCAGTCTTCCATATGAACCTGGATTTGAAGAAAGACAAATACCTACGAAAGCAAGGCCAATTCAAATGAATACTATACTACTAGAACTATGCAAAAAAGAATTTGTTGAACTCCAAAATAAAAAACTTATTAGACCAAGCTTATCACCATGGAGCTCTGCAGCTTTTTATATCAATATAAATGCTGAAAAGGAACGAGGAGTTCCTAGACTTGTTATCAATTATAAACCATTAAACAAAGTTCTACAGTGGATCAGATATCCAATTCCTAATAAAAAAGATTTACTGGACCGAGTAGCCAATGCTTGCATATTCTCCAAATTTGATATGAAGTCAGGATACTAGCAAATTCAAATTAAAGAAGAAGGTAAATATAAAACAGCATTCAATGTACCATTTGGTCAATATGAATGGAATGTTTTGCCTTTGGGATTAAAAAACGCTCCATCTGAATTTCAGAAAATAATGAATGAAGTTTTTAATGCCTACTATCAATTTATAATTGTCTACATTGATGATATTCTTATCTTTTCCGAATCTATAGACGAACATATTAAACATATCAATACCTTTATTAATGCAGTCCAGCATGCTGGATTAGTTGTATCTGCGAAAAAGATCACTTTATTCAAAACTACTATTTCTAGGACACAATATCCATCAAGGAGCCATTATTCCTATAGATAGATCAATACAATTTGCTGATAAATTTCCTGATCAAATTCTAGATAAAAAAGAACTCCAACGGTTTTTAGGATGCCTTAATTTGGTATTGATTTTTATAAAGATCTTGCTATTGATGCGAAACCACTCCATGATAGATTAAAAAAGAATCCTCTACCTTGGACAAAGATTCATACCAATGCAGTCCAACTAATTAAACAGAAAGTCAAAACTCTCCTTTGTCTTTCTCTTCCTAGTCCTACTGCGTTTAAAATAATTGAATGTGATGCTTCAGAGTTGGGTTTAGGAGGAATCCTAAAACAACAAGTGGATGGTCATGAACAACTACTCAAGTACACTTCTAAGGCCTGGAATCCAACCCAAAAAAATTATTCAATGGTAAAAAATGAATTACTTGCTATTGTTCATTGTGTCACTAAATTTCAAAGGGATATTCTCAATCAACATTTTCTTATTCGTACTGATTGTAAAGCCGCTAAAGATATTCTGCAAAAAGATGTTCAAAATCTTGTTTCAAAACAAATCTTTGCTCGCTGGCAGGCAATCCTTTCTGCCTTTGATTTTACGATTGAACACTTGCACGGTTCTTACAATTCCCTTCCTGATTTTCTGACCCGTGAATTTTTGCAGCGGGGGCCACACTGAGGCTCACGACGAAGAAACACCACTTTCACTTGCACTACAGCTCTACTTTGTCTGATCTACCTAATATTATGGGCACTCGTAGCAACTCTTCCCGCAATGAGAAACGCCCACTAGATATAATACTTGTTTTAGATGAAAATCCGCCTTTGGCCACCCTTTCACCTTCTATTTCACCCATTCACCAAATTACCTACCCAGAGACTAATACATCCACTCCAGCTTTCACTCCTGCTCAATCGAGGCCAACCCAAACGCCTAATATTCCTCGCTCTACATTTAAGGAAAGAGCATTTCTCCGGGACATTACTATAGAAGACACCATACCAATATCTCATAAACCATTTGAATCCGACCAATGGAGTCCAAACCCGTGAATATTATGAGGCTATCTTAATGGAAACAGGGTCTATCTCTGTCGTCCATTATTACAACCAGAATACACGAGTTATTGCATACTCAAAAATGCAAATTAAAAAACTGCTATCTTATGAGGAGTGGGGTTGCAATCCCACTCAAGGCAAAAAGCTCAACAATAATGATTTTTTGTATAAATATTATAAATATGCTGAATATATAGAAGCCTGGCATAAAGTGTTTTCTTACCAAAACCCAAATCATTCTCATAGTTGGTATATCCAATTTCGGTTACCAATATTTGAAAGATTCCCAAGCTGGTTTAAAAATTGGTTTTTAATATGGGGATCAACCACTGATATTTTGCCTCCTGCGTTTCAAAAAGCCTAAGAGCAGTTTGCTAGTATCAATAATATTGATATCAATACTGATCCTCACATTTACTTTGTTTCATTATACCAACTCTCATGGATCATGAAATGAGAATATTCTATCTCTGAAAATAATACAGCCGACCATACTTATAGTCCCAGACTTGGCAAAACCATTTCCATTAAATGGTGGGACATTTTTAACATGGACCCCACAACAATAGTCCCAAAAAGAATTCCTCCACAAAAACCTATATACAATCCCAATCCAACCGGATATAATACTGCTAATATCGCATTTGATTTTACCACATATCTGCGAAACATGCTTCAAGCCAATCCCAATGCTATCAAAGAAACCCTTGAACAACAAATGAAAGAAATCTTTGTCGAAGCTGGACGCAAACCAGTTTCATCCGAAGAAACCGTACAATCATCGCCAACCCGTGCAAATAAATACTTCCCACTCGAAGAAATCGATCTATAAGAAGAAGATAAGGATGATCCAGACGAATGCAGCCAAAGGCCGTGATCCTTTGCTATGCTCACCAACATATGCGACAAAGAGGTACCAACATATGCGACAAAGAGGTATTATGCTCACTGACATATGCGACAAAGAAGACTGTAGCCACTCACGGAAAACGACAAAGTTTATCGACACATGAGGACAAAAAAGACATTGTTCCAGGATGCTGTTTTGTCTCATTCCCGACCAAAGACACTGTTCCAGGATGCTGTTTTGTCTCCTTCCCCGACCACAAGAATATCTGCTTTTCTCTTTGTTTTTGTCTTTTCCCTTTATGTCTTTTACCTTTGCTTTATGTCCATGTCCACTCACATCATTTCCATCCTTTGCCTTCGGAGCGAAGGCTCCTTCCTCTATTGGTTATATAAGGTCGTGCTCCTGCCTCTTCCAAGACAGGTCGACTTGAAGCCTCTCTCCTCTCTCTTTGCTCTCATAAGCCATCTCTCCAAATAGCTCTCTCTCTCTTTATCTCTCTCTGATCTGCAATTCTGCTCCTCCTCTCTTCTTACTCTACTTTGCTTTCTCTCATCACTCTGTAAGTCTTACTCTCTCTCTACGACTCATCTTTGTGCTCCAACTACTACTCCCTTGTATCTCAGCCGTTGTCTTGACCTCACAACCCATGCTGTCCAGGTCTCTTTCTCGTTTCTCACTTTAATCAAACTCAGGTTCTATTTTCTCCTTTCCTCTTAAACTATTACCATGTGCGATTGCAATTTTCATTCACTTCCTTCATATTGTCCGCAACACTGGAAACTGTTTTCCAGTTACTGTATTTGTAAATTGTAAGTGTGCATTTCGAGTTTCTCTTTTAGTTTGTACCATACAATGAGATGCTTTGATGGTTTGCTAATGTAATATACAGTTTGATATGCAGTTCAAATTGTTATTTAGTATCAAAATCGGCAATCACACCCACACACAGTGGTTAGTTCTCGATATATATGTATATAGTTGCACTTATCTGCATACTCCTCTTTTGTTTAAATTACTATCGTATTTTTCAAGAAATAGTGAAATATAACAGTTTACTGTTCACATACTTGCTCTAGAACGTTCACTGTAGATCTGGGTCCGTTTTGGGGGCATTGGGATGTTCACTACAGATAGACGTTTCTATCTGTTGTTGAAGTTGTTTACCCTTTTGTTGTATCAAAGGATTTTGTAATTGTTCTTCGATATATTTATATTTAATTTCTTGTTTTAAAGTACAAAGAAATTTTTCTTTGTTTTGTAATTGATTTTTTATGCTAATTAATTCTTTGAGTTTTGGTTTATGAATAAATTCAAAGTGTATAGGGACATTTTGGTAAATAGATGTTAGTTCTGTATGATCTATGGATAATGAATATGGTAATGTAAGGAATGGGACTCCAAGGATAACTGCTTGACTAAGACCTTTTACCATGATAAAAGGTGTTTGGATACACTGGTGATTATTTCACACAGAAGCATTAGATAATTGATAAAAAGTCTACTACCATCTGCAGTATTTAAGATTTGAGTTATTTTATCAAAATATTTTGTTGGTACAAGTCCTTCATTGATACAGTTTAAATCAGCTCCTGAATCTATTAAAGCTGATGTTTGAAATCGATAATCTTCTGCTACTATGATAGTTACTTGAACAAACCATTTTTGGATCATAATTTTGTCCAAAAGATTAACAGAAGTAGGTTGTTCTGTTATTAAAAGTCGTTTAGTTCCTGAAGTTTCTGGGGTATCTTCTGGAGGATCAGGACTGTATGTTGTGACGAGATGATTGAATTTTATTTTATCTGTATCTGAATTTTGATTGGATAGATTTTGTAATTCTAATATTTTGATTCTATTTTTTAACTGGTGTACTTCTTTCTTTACTTCATTTATCTCTTGTTTGAGTTCTAAGATAGATGGTTCTTTTTGAGTGGTGAGATGTGATTCACTGACTCTTTTCATAATAGCTGCAAAATTATATTCATCTAGTGTTTTAATTATAGAAGGTGTTTTTGCTTTTGTTTTAGCTAAATTTATAAACTTTATAATAACAGATCTTTTTTCCTCAGGATTTGTCATTTTTTTTATGAGATTTAAAATCAGATTATCTTCTTGTGTTAAAGTATGAAGATTGTGTGAGGGGATTGGACAAGCACTGGTAGATTCTTGCATTGGATGAGAGGATTCTGTAGAGGTAGAAGAATCTGAAGAATCAGATGACTCTGTCCATATAAAATTATCATCATTGATGTTTCCTATGAGTGATGTGGTAGAATCTGTATTTGAGGAGGATGTATCATAATTGATAATTTGATATAACTTTGATTTTAATTACTCATCTAATTGTAAAGCATCTAGTTTCTTTTTTAATTTACATTGGCGTTTATAGTGGCTAAGTTTTCCACATTTATAACAGACTAGTATTTTCTTTTTATTTTTACTATTGGGAGAAAACTTTTTTAGGAATTTCTAATGTTTAGATTTCTTATATTTTTTATGTACTTTATCCTTTTCATATTTTTCCTTATATTTTTTCTTTTTCTTATATAATTTTTCAGGTTTATTTTTTCTTTCTATATGATAACCAAACTGTTCACAAAAATCATCAAGCTCTTTGCGCTTAATAATTTGTTGTTTATCAAGTTGACATTTAAGTTTTAAGTCAGTACATAATGTTAGTCCTTCAGCACATATTTTTGCTGATAATTCTCCAAGTGTATATGCAGAATATATGATAACTCAATTATGTTTCTTTTTAAGTCTTTCTTTGACCTTTTTTGCAAATAAGTAAGGAATGCCAGCTATGAATTTTTCCTTCCAATGGTCTAGTTGACAATCTTCTCTTATTAATAATCTTGAAAAGAATATATCTTTATACCATTTATAATGCGATAAGGTAGGACATCGTAGGTTTGATAGCAAATCTTTCGATCTTGCCGCTAAGAGAGCTGTACTTCCTACAAAGTGGAGGGTAATAGTATATATGAGAGTGTTTACTGCATCACTTTCCGTATATATTATTTCTTGATTTTGTTCATTTCTGGCTGTCCATTGTCTAGTATTGGTAATGATTCTATTTTTTTTTTCATCATCTACATAGAAATCCCACCATCCTCTTAACCAGTCAGTAAATCCATTTACTATTGCCTTGGCAACTTCTTGATCCGGATTGCCAGCCATTTTATTTCCTGAGGCAAACATAGTCATATGTCTCATTACATCTAATATTCTTAGATCGGATAGACCATCTATTGTCCAATTGACAATTGATCTGTCTGAATAGGAAACAGCCTGTTGTATAACATATTCTTCTAATTGTACATCAACAGGTGTAGGTCTTTTATAATATCGTAAAGCAGTGATTGGTTTCCATGTTTTACCATATGCTATTCTATTTAGATTATTGGTTGAGGTATCCATAAAAGCAGATTCTCTATTGTCTAGAGTATCATCTATTCTTGGTTCCTCTTCGGAGCATTAGAGTTTCATGCTCAGGAATCTTCAATTTTCCTTTTTCTAATGATTCTGGAATATTGGGTAGAGGTACAGAAATACTAGGTATGGGTGTAGGAATACTTAGTTTTGGAGAAAGGATTCCTTTGACATCTAATTGGGCTAGTTTGGATATTAATTGATCCATTAGTGTTTTGTTATCTTCGCCTATATGAAATTTGGTTTTATTAAGTTCTGGAGGTGGTTTAAACAAAACAGCTTTAGGAATAGGAGGAGTTACTCCCTTAGGTTGAGGAGTGACCAATCTTTCTATTCGTTGGGCTTGTTTTCCTAAGGATTGTATTTATAGGTTGGTATAGTTGTTTTGTTCAATAATATATGGTATTAATTCATGGCTTTTTGTCATATCCTTGGGTACAACCTTATAAGGTGTTGCAATGATTTCATATAGAGATTGTGGTGGTTCACCTTTCACTGGTGGAGTATTTACACCTTTTAGTATAATACCTTTTACAAGAGGATGGGTACTAGAAGTAGTAGTTCGATCTGTACTTATATAAGTTTTTTCTTCAATTGTTTGGATAGTATTGAATTGAGGAATTTGAATGTTATATTGAGCACAAATTTCTTGTAGCCAGATAAAGAATCATTTTGTTTCTCTTTCTTTTTTCAAGAATTTATTATATTTTTTATGGAATAATTCAACTAATCTAGGTTGAAATGCTTTCAGATACCATTCTCGAATTCCTTGGTTTTCTTGAGATAAATAATCATTTTTTAAATATTCAATATCTACTTTTTTCTTCTTTTTTGCTAATTTATATTCTAAATATTCTTCCATGTTTATATCTTCTTCGACTTGTAACGTGAGTATTTGAAAATCTGCTATGTCAGGTTCAGGTGTATAAGTGGGTATGACTACATGATCAGCTGTTCGTTTTACTCCTTGTAGTTGTGAGTCTGAAGATGTTGTAGGTATTGATGGAGAAGGAAGGATTATAACTTCTGGGGTTGTATGACAAGATTTTCTTACTAGTACTAATGGATTTTTAATCATTTTTCTATCGTTTTCTATATCATCCTGCATTCTGGGTTGTTAAAATTTGATTTCAATATTTCCATCTTGATGTTCAATTATTTGGTTGGGAATATTATTCAATGGTACTTCTTTTGGTTGGTTTGCATTTTGAATTGCCCATGATTGAGGTTGAATAATATCTGACCAAGTAATAGTTTTGGGTATAATAGTGTTTGATTTTTCTATATTAGTTAAAAATAAGGAAGAGATAGTAATCAATGATGTTGAAAAACATATACAAAACTGGAATATTTCTAAAGTACCTATAAAGATATTTATTAAAAAGGAACATTTAAATTTATATATATATATATATATGAAAAACACTACGCAACGCCTATAGGCGAAAATAAACAGTGATTTCGCCTATCCCCATCACCGTCCAAAGTTCATCGCGCGGCCACGATTGCCCGGTAGTGTTTCATTTTTCAGTTTTTTTCTAAAAGTTGGAATAACCTGAATTTTGGAGCGTGTATTCATAAAAAGTAGGAGAATATTCGAAAATTAAAAAAATATATTTTACATAGAATAAAAAGACCAAAATACCCCTGAAAAATTTTAGGAGTATTTTGGTCAATTTAGTTCTACGGATAATATTTTTTATATTTTTATTAGATGCGTCTAAGTAAGATGTATATATTATCCAAATTTTAGGTCATTCTGATTTATAGGAAAAACAATAAAAATAAAACACTATTAGACAATTGTGACTGCGTGATGAAATTTGGACGGTGATGAGGGTAGGTAAAATCACTATTCATTTTTGCCTAGAGGAGTTGAAAAGAGTTTTCTTTTATATATATATATATAT
>NW_006499092.1:18732-30066 GCF_000471905.2 Amborella trichopoda
AATTGCTGGCCATCTATAATGAATGGTGCTATAGGTGGAATGGGAACCGTCAGATTTTCATCGTACGGTTCATAATACATGTCACTGTTTTAAATTTAAGTATTTTTCTATAAATTGGATCTTAATGAAATTTTGGATATGTATACTAAAATGTAGGGCGCACAAATAAAAAATATATAAAAATTATTTCTCAGAATATAAAATGATCGAAATTCCCCTGAAAATGATGGGGGTATTTTGATCATTTTAAATTATTGAAAATAATTTTTTTATATTTTTATATGGTACGCAATAGTATTAGGTATATACACTCAAAATTTTATATTAATCAGATTTATATAAAAAAAATATAAAATTAAAATAATGATGTGTATTTTGAACTGCATGATGAAGATCTGACGGCTACCATTTCACCTATATACTATTCATTATAGCTGGCCAGCTGTTGTAAGGTTTACATCTGCTATATCAGGTTCAGATGTATAAGTGGGTATTACTACATGATCAGCTGTACGTTTTACTCCTTATAGTTGTAAGTCTGAAGATGTGGTAGGTATTGATGGAGAAGGAAAGATTATAACCTCTGGGGTTGTATGACAAGATTTTCTTGTAGGAACTAAGGGTTTTTAATTCTTTTTCTGTTTAGTTCTAAATCATCTTGTGATTTATTATTTTGAAATTTTATTTCAATATTTCCATCCTGATGTTCTATTATTTGACTGGGAATATTATTCTTCGAAATTTCTTTTGGTTGGTTTTCATTTTGAATGGACCATGTTTGAGGTAGCATCATATCAGACCAAGTAATAGTTTTTGGAATAATTGTATTAGATTTTTCTATATTGGTTTGAAATAAAATAGTTTGATCTTTCTTAATTGTTTGCATCATAATATTTGGGCAAAAGGTATTCATAACTTTGTAATATATTCGATATACGATAGCTAGATTTTGAGATCCAGGAGTCATATTGAATCTATGGGTCTTAAGGTTTATGGTTAAAATATCTAGAATATTTGGATCTGTTAGAGAAATAGAAAAATTTGGAAAACAGTTGAAATAAATGGGTCCACTACAGAGGCTGGATTCAACCATGCCTAGGAGTGAGTCCGAAAACTTATTGTGCCTCATATCTCTTAGGCATACTAGCACTGAGTTGTTTATTCCTAAACTTGTTAAAGGTTTTATGGCTATTTGTATTAATCCAATGTGTAAATACTTATAATTATTTTCTTTATGTTTTTCAATTATTTTTCTTGACAATAGTTGGAAGTCTTCTTGTTTTTGCGTTACTGATAGACTTTCCTCTACTTTTTTAATAGCATATCCAAGTTTAAATTTAAATGTTCCTTTTTGATAAATATCTTTTATAGGTACTTTGAGAATATTCCAGCTTTGCATATGTTTTTCAACATCATTGATTATTATCTCTTCCTTATTTTTAACTCTTAAGGTTTGAGGTTGAGTTACTATGTTACTTTTAAGATTCCTAATTAAATTTGTCATCTGTAGGTTGCAGATAATGATAATCTGGACGACCAAGGGTCCAGCGTGTTCCCTTAAGCGGCTCTTCCTGGCCTTGGCGGGTACTTTGCATAGACGTCTTTCGTCTCTTGCCTTAACTCTCGGACCAACTTTCTTAGATGTAAATTTAGTTAGGTTTCTATAGTAATACTGTAACTTTGACTCTTAAATTTTTCACTGTTGGCTCTGATACCAAAACGCGCCAGGATCTACAGTGAATGCTTTTGACTGATTTTAGAGTAGGTATGTGAATAAGAAACTATTGTACTTTACTATTTCTTGTAAAATACGTTAATAGTTTAAACAGAAGAGTATTATACAGATGAACAGAATAAGAGATATATCGATAACAATCCACTGTGTGTGATTGTGATTTCCGATTTTAATGATAAATACAAGTTTAAATTGCATAATAATCAAACCATCATAACTGTATACATTAATATCTTGGACTGTATACAACAGACATTTATCAAAGCAAATATAGACAAAGTTTATACAGACTTGTTCATGTAATAAAGTTTATACAGACCTTTATACAGAAGGCAAACACAAATGATAAAGACACAAAAACACACTTACAATGTGCAAATACAGTAACTGGAAAAGAGTTTCCAGTGCTGAGGACAGTATGAAGGCAGTGAAGAAAAATTGCAATCGCACATACTTGAAATATAAGAAGAAAGGAGAATATAGAACCTGGGATTTTAGAGTAAAATATGAGACCTGGAGAACATGAGCTATGAGGTCAAGATAACTGTTGCAGTAGAAGGAGCGTAAAGATAAGCAATAAGAAAGAAGGCAGAGTGGCAGAGCAGAGTCTGGGAGAATTGGAGCAGAGTAGAGCAGATGAGAGTAGAGCAGAGCAGAGTAGAGCAGAGCAGAGCAGAGCAGAGAGAGAAGAGAGGAGAAGCTCCTGAACGACTTGCTTCTTTTGAAGTAGAAGACTACCTTTTATAGGCGAAGAGAGGTGCCTTCGTAGCGAAGGTAAGGCAAAGGAAAGGGATAGGAAGGGACATAAAGCAAAGGATAAGAAAAAACAAGAGGAAAAAGAAAAGGAATCTTCTTTTGGTCGGGTGTGAGGACAAAACGCCATCTGGGAATAGTATGTCTTTTGTCGTCACGTGTTGGTGGCTTTGTTTTTTCCTGTGGCTACAGTGTCGGTGGCTTTGTCGTTTCCTGTGGCTACAGCGTCTTGGTTTTCTTTTATGTCAGTGGGAACAGTGACTTATTTGTCTCGTCTGTCGGTGGTTATAGGAGTTTGTCTTCTTATGGAGTGGCTATAGTAAATCTTGTCGGCCTTTTGTCGTCTTATGCATTGGTGAGAATAGTGATTTGTACGGCAAGTATGAGTCTTGTCGGTGGACTATTTGTGGTGATGGTGGTATCATGCAGCATAGTATCAGGGTCTTTGGCTACATTCATCCGGATCATCCTCTTCTTCTTCTTCGGGATCAGTTTCTTCAAGTGGGAAGTATCGATTGGTACGAGCTGGTGATGATTGTACGGTCTCTTATGATGAGACTGGCTTTCTTCCTGCTTCTACAAAAATCTCCCTCATTTGTTGTTCAACGGTTTCTTTGGAAGCATTAGGATTTGTTTGCAACAAATTTCGCAAGTATGTGGGAAAATCAAAGGAAGTATTAGCAGTATTATATCCTGTTGGATTGGGATTGTATATAGGTTTTTGTGGAGGAATTCGTTTTAGAACTATGGTTGTGGGGTCCATATTGAAGATGTCCCACCACTTGATGGAAATGGTTTTGTCAAGTCTAGGAATATAAGTATGGTCGGCTGTATTATTCACAGAGATCGAATATTCCCATTTCATGATCCATGGGATTTGATATAATGCAACAAAGTAAAGGTGAGGGTCTGTATGAATATCAATATTGTTAAAGACAGCAAATTGCTCCTGTGCTTTTTGAAACTCAGGAGGTAAAATCTCAGTGGTTGATCCTCAAATTAAAAACCAATTTTTAAACCAACTTGGGAATCTTTCGAAAATTGGTAGCCTAAATTGAATATACCAGCTATGAGCATAATTGGGGTTTTGATAATAAAATATTTTATGCCAAGCTTCTATGTACTCGGCATATTTATAATATTTGTAAGAAAAATCATTATTGTTTAACTTTTTTCCCTGAGTGGGATTGCAACCCACTCCTCATAAGAAAACAACTTCTTAATTTGCATTTTGGAGTATGCAATGCTTCTTGTATTTTGTTGGTAATAATGGACAACAGATATGGACCCTGTTTCTATCAAAATGGCCTCATAGTATTCACGGGTTTTTACTCCATTGGTAGGATTCAAATAATTTATGAGGTATAAGGGAGCAAGTTTAACATGATCCATATTGGTATGGTGATCCTCTATGGTAATATCCATAAGGAAGATCGAGGAATATTAGGCCTTTGGGTCGGCCTTGATTGAGCCGAAGAAAAGGTTGAAGTAGATGTATTAGCTTCTAGATAGGTGATTTGATGAATGGGTGAAATGGAAGGTGAAAGGGTGGCCAAAGGCGGAGTTTCACCTTCAATAGGTATTATTTCCAGCGGGCGTTTCTCATTACGTGAAGAGTTGCCACGAGTGCCCATAAGAGTAGGTGGATTGGACAAAGTATTATGTTTATTAGCTGCAAAGAGCTGTAGTGCAAGTGATAATGGTGTTTCTTCGTCGTTGGCGTCAGTGTGGCCCCCTTGCAAAAATTCACGGGTTAAAAAATCAGGAAGGGAATTGGCAGAACCGTGAAGGTGTTCAATGGTGAAATCAAAAGCAGAAAGAATTGCCTGCCAGAGAGCAAATATTTGTTTAGAAACAAGGTTTTGAACATCTTTTTAGAGAATGTCTTTAGCAGCTTTGCAATCAGTACGTATGAGAAAATGTTGATTAAGTATATCACTTTGAAATTTTGTGACACAATGGACAATAGCAAGTAATTCCTTTTTTACCATGGAATAATTTTGTTGGGTTGGATTCCAGGCTTTAAAAGTATACCTGAGTAGTTGTTCATGACCATCCACTTGTTGTTTTAGGATTCCTCCTAAACCCAACTTTGAAGCATCACATTCAATAATTTTGAAAGCAATAGGGTGAGGAAGAGAAAGGCAAGGGAGAGTTTTGACTTTCTTCTTAATTAGTTAATTTGCTTTAGTGGGAATATCTGTCCATGGTGGCGGATTCTTTTTTAATCTATCATGTATAGGTTTAGCATCTATGGCAAGGTCTTGATAAAAATCAATAACATAATTAAGACATCCTAAGAACCTTTAGAGTTCTTTTTTATCTAAAATTTGATCAGGAAATTTGTCAGCAAATTGTATTGATCTATCTATAGGGATAATGATGCCATGATGGATATTATGTCTTAAAAATCTAATAGTTGTTTTGAATAAAGTAATCTTTTTTGCGGATACGACTAATCCAGATAAATGTATTAATATGTTTTATATGTTCATCTATGGATTCAGAAAAGATCAGAACATCATCAATATAGACTATCATAAATTGATAATAAGCATTAAAAACATCATTCATTATTTTCTGAAATTCAGATGGGGCATTTTTCAATCCAAATGGCATTACATTCCATTCATATTGACCAAATGGAACATTGAATGCAGTTTTATATTTATCTTGACTTCATATCAAATTTGGAAAATATACAAGCATTTGCTACTCTATCTAATAAATCTTTTTTTATTAGGGATTGGATATCTTATCCACTGTAACACTTTATTTAATGTTTATAGTTAATAACTAGTCTAGGAACTCCTCGTTCCTTTTCAGCATTTTTATTGGCATAGAAAGCTGCACAACTCCATGGTGAGGAGCTTGGTCTAATAAGCTTTTTAGTTTGGAGCTCAGAAATTTCTTTTCTACACATTTCTAGTAGGGTAGTATTCATTTGAATTGGTCTTGCTTTTGTAGGGATTTGTCTTTCATCAAATCCTGGTTCATATGGGAGACTAATATTATGTTTTTTTCTTTCCCAAAAGGTAATGGGATGTTCACTACAAATAGAAGTTTCTATCTGTTGTTGAAGTTGTTGAATTTTTTGTAGTATTAATGGATTTTGTAATTGTTCTTCCACATGTTTATATTTAATTTATTGTTTTAAAGTACATAGAAATTTTTCTTTCTTTTGTAATTGGATTTTAACATTATTTATTTCTTTGAGTTTAGGTTTATGGATGAATTCAAAGTGTATGGGTACATCTTGATATATGG
This sequence comes from Amborella trichopoda, assembly GCF_000471905.2. Next base: position 24,488 of record NW_006499092.1, read on the forward strand.
ATGTGATTCATATATGGTCTATAGATAATGGATATAATAATGTAAGGAATGGGACTCCAAGAATAACTGCTTGGTTGAGTCCTTTTACTATGATAAATGGGGTTTGGATACATTGGTGATTATTGCATACTGAAGCATTAGATAATTTATAGTATATAAAGAGTCTGCTGCTATCGGCAGTATTTAGGATTTGAGTTGTCTTATCAAAATATTTTGTTGGTACCAATCCTTCATTGATACAATTTAGATCAGCACCTAAATCTATTAAGGCTGATGTTTGAAACCTATAGTCTTCTGCCATTATGATAGTTACTTGAACAAACTATTTTTGTATAATAATTTTATCCAAAAGGTTAACTGATGGAGACTGTTAAGTTATCAGAAGTGGTTTATTTTCTGAGGTTTATGGAATATCTCTAGGTGGATCAGGACTATATGTAGTTACTAGATGATTAAATTCTATTTCATCTGTGTCGGAATTATGATTGGATAGATTTTGTAATTCTAGAATTTTAATTCTATTTTTGAGCTGATAAACTTCTTTCTTGACTTCATTTATCTCTTGTTTTAGGTCTGAGATAGAAGGTTCTTTTTGCTTAGTGAGGTGTTGTTCACTAACTCTTTTCATAATAAAGGCAAAATTATATTCATCTGGTGTTTTACTGATAGGAGGTGTTTTTGCTTTTGTTTTGGCTAGATTTATGAATTTCGTAATAACAGATCTTTTTTCATCTGGATCTGTAATTTTCTCTATGAGATCTAAAATTAAATTATCTTCTTGTGATAAAGTATGAAGATTATGTGAGGGGATAAGACAAGTACAAGTGGATTCTTCCATTGGATGAGACGATTCTGTATCGGTAGAAGAATCTGATGACTCTGTCCAGATGAAATCTTCATCTTGGATGTTTCTTAGTAGCGATTTATCAGAATCTGTAGTTGAAGAAGAGGTATCATATAATTTTGATTTTACTGATTCATCTAATTGTAATGCATCTATTTTCTTTTTTAATTTACATTGGTGTTTATAGTGACCAAGTTTTCCACATTTATAACATACTGGTATTTCCTTCTTATTTTTAGGATTGGGAGAAAATTTCTTTATAAATTTTTGTTTATACTTTTTATTCTTTTTATGTACTTTATCTGGTCTATATTTGTCTTTCTTATATTTTTTCTTTTTCTTATAGAGTTTTTCAGGTTTATTTTTTCTATCTATATGATAACCAAATTATTCACAAAAATCACCAAGTTCTTTACGCTTGGTAATTTGTTGTTTATCTAGTTGTCTTTTAAGCTTAAGATCAGTACATAAAGCTAATCCTCAAGCACATATTTTTGCTGATAATGCTCCAAGTGTATATGCAGAGTATATGATAACTCCATTATGTTTCTTTCTAAGTCTTTCTTTGACTTTTTCTGCAAATAAATAAGGTAGACCAGCAATGAATTTTTCTTTCCAATGGTCTAGTTGACAATTTTCTCGTATTAGTAATATTGAAAAGAATACGACTTTATACCATTTATAATGGGATAGAGTAGGGCATCGTAGGTTTGACAGCAGATCTTCTGATCTTGCTGCTAATACAGCTGTACTCCCTACGAAGTGTGTCACTATCAGGTATGATCTGTGATCTGTCAAGAGGGCTTCTTTCAGGTGCGAACTGCCCTAGTGGTGGGCTCCTTTTCTCCCCCATCAACGTACGTCTTTGGCCTGTCTGATTGGGCTAGAATGAGTTGGAGCATTTCTTATGCTCCGAAGGTCAAATTAGGGGGAGAATAAGATCTCTTCGGTCTGGGGAGAATAAGATCTCTTCGGTCGGGATTCGTGCTGACGACAGATGGTGGCGATGTAGTGCTGCACGATTTCCCGCAGGGTACGAAAGGCGATGCCATCTTCTCGATGCCTATTTTGAAGGCGGTAGATAGCAAGAACTTTGCCATTTTGCACGCTAGGCTGAAGGAAGTAGATAGAATTTCGGTCACAGCCATTGCGATTATGCTAACAGGTCTTCGCCTTCGGTCGACGGTTGTGCTCCAAGTGGTACTCGTTGTTCTTGCTGTCATGCATCCCCTGTGGCAATGTCAAGCAGCTAGGAAGGACCATGCAATTCAAAGGTCGGTTTTTTATCCATTGACTGTGAACTTGATGGCATTGGTGGTAGTAGATGACGAGGTCGAGCCTATTGCAATGGTGTAAGAGGAGGTGATGGGAGTGTCCCCAATGGCTTTAATAGAGGATGGACTATCGGTGCAGATGGAGCAACAAGCGATGGTAGCAATATTGGAAGATGAAGTGGCTAACCCTTGTCTGTAGTTCGTGAAGATCGGCCATTACACTGTCTAAGGTGTTGACTTGTGAAGCAATTGTGGTTGCTCCTGAATTGTTGTCCTAGAGTGCTCACGATGTGGCGACCGGTGGTTCGTTGGCAAATAAGAATCGACCTCAGAGTGATCAAGTGGAGGCCAATGTGGGCTCCCTATTGCTCGATAGCGGGATAGATTTTGACTTTCCAATAGGGTTAAGGAAATTGTTGACAAACTCAGGGCTGAGAAATCGAGAGTCGTTGATGCTAAGAATAAGAAAACTGAATTGGAGAAGCACGGTGGTGTCACTAAGGAGAGGACTCCCGCTAAGGATGTGGCAAATAAGAAAAAGTGAGGCAACAACCCTATGAAGGATCCGATCGTCTGCTCGACTGATGGCTCGTGGACATCGTCCTGGTGGTGTGGCTGGTATTGTTATTCGAGACGAATAGGTGATTGAAGTCCCTTCTTCTCCATCTTCTTTCGAGGATGCTTTTGATGAGACCATAGAGGAGGCTTCGATGATGGAAGAGGTCTTTTTTGGGTCCAAGGAGGATGGTTCAGGTTCTTCCCTTCCTTAGTTTTCTTAATGCTTTTGCTTTCTTGGAATGTAAGAAGTTTGGGTGGCCTCTGATGGAAAAACGATGTTAAGTTTTTGGTTAAGAAGTATAAACCTACTGCTCTTATTTTGCAAGAAACCAAACTTCCTAGCCCCACTCTTTCTAGGGTGAGGGAAGTCTGGGGTCTTGGAGTAGTAGATTTTGTGGATATCGATTCAGTAGGTCGGTCTGGTGGTATCTGGATTTGTGGGACCCTTCTGTCCTACTCTCTTTTTGTGTCGTTAAAAAAGACTTCTTTTTGCTAGTGGGTTTTGTGGGTCGTGTAGCTGATTTTCAATGGGGTCTTATGAACCTCTATAGTCCCCATTTCGTTGCCCAAAAAGAGAGTTTTATTTTGGATATGTCTGAAGTTATTTCTCAGTTTGATTTTCCAATCTGTATTGGGGGGAATTTAATTTTATTAGATGGCTGGAAGAATGTTCTTCTGGATGGGGGGGGGGGGGGGGTACAACGGTCATGCGTCTCTTCAATATGTTCATAGAATCCCATGCTCTCATAGATTTACCTATTGCAGGTGTGAATTTCACTTGAACTAATGAGAGTATTTCTAATCTCTTTATGTCTAAGATTGACAGGTTTCTTGTTTCTGTTGAGTGGTCTGAAACCTTTTCTTTAGCCTCTGTGAAAGGCCTCCCTAGACTTTCATCTGATCATACTCCTATCCTGTTAACCTCTAAGCTTTGTTCAGGGGGCACAAAACCTTTCAGATTCGAAATTGGGTAGTTACAGGAGAAGGATGTTCTTGACCTTATCAAGAGTACCTGGGAGAATTCTATTTTTGGTGGCACTCTTAACTTCCAAATCCATAAGAAGTTGTTGAATATTAAACATAAACTTATGGATTGGAAAAGAGATAAGTGTTATTCTGTTAAAAGGAAAGTGGAAGAAGTGTTGGGAGCTATTGAGGAGGCTGATAAAGTTATACAGCAGTCTGGGGAGTGGTCTGAAGAGATGGCTGGTGTGAGAAGTGCCAAATTGAATGAGTTGCAGAAGCTAAGAAGAGTGGAAGAGGTGTACTAGAAATAGAGGTCAAGGGTGAAGTGGCTGAAGGAGGGTAGTATGAACACTAGAGGCGTCATTCTATGGGAAATCTGTAAAGAGAGAAATATGAGAGGTTTTTAGGGGAAATGTCTGCCTTTTGGAAAAATCTTAGAGAGAGTTTTGCACTTAATTTAGTTATATCTTTCAGTTACTGAAGTTGGTCAGGATATATCGGAAGTGGATGTCAGAAGAAATTTAAATAGTTTGTTTCATATGGGTTTCTTTAAATGTAGACCAATAGGAAGATGGGTAACTCCGCCCCTTGGTGTATACAAGCTTAATTTTGACGGTTGTTCGATAGGGAATCCAGGCCCAGCTAGCTATGGTGGTGTTCTTAGGGATTGGATGGGGAACATGATCTTTACGTACGCTGGTCCACTTGGGATGCGTACAGCTCATTTTGCAGAACTGTTTGCTCTTTTCTATAGTCTGCGTATCTTTGTGGAAAAGAATGTGGGGTGGTCTTGTATCATTGAAGGGGATTTTCTTAATGTCATTAAGTGGTGTAAAGGAGAACAATAGCTGCCTTGGGAGCTCAAATCTTTATTACTTCAGATTTTAGACCTCTCATCTTCCTTTTCTTTTTTCTTTGTTCATGTTTATAGGGAGACCAATGTGTTGGCAGACTCTATTGCTAAAGGAGGTTCCTCCCTTCCTGAAACTATTGTTTCTGATTATGTAATTTTGTTCTAGCTTAATACAACTATGGAATTTCTGTATAAAAAAAAAAAACATGATTTTTGAAGATGGTTGCATTATACGACTATACAACCGTTGCATGAAATCATTCCCATATATATATATCTGTGTGTGTGTATGTGTGTGTGTGTGTGTGTGGCAGTGATCTAATGTAATGGTTGTATCACAGTATAATGCATTGACACTTCTAGAAAACCATGTTTGTGGAATTTGTATGATCCAAAATTTTGCACACACACTCTCTTCATTTCAATAATGAATTCCAAAAAAAAAAAGTTCAATTTGAACACTAGAGATGATCAAAATGAGTACTCTCCAACAACAAATCTTAACCATTCATTTGGTCAAATTCAAAATCTTAGCCTTTACAAACTCAAAATCATTTATTTCTTTTTTAATTTTGTTCATCTAATGATAATAAAATCATCAAAGCCTAGATCTAAGCATCTTATCACAATGGATGGCCTATGTTAATTAGGCTAAAAAATTACTTTTTAGGTTGTGTTGTTAAATTTTCCTTTTTTGTGGTTGTTCATTAGAATGAAAAGAGTGTATATTCTAAAATTTGGATCAAACAAATGGGCCTAACATGGGTTTTGAAGCTTGTTGAATTATACTATGATACAATCGTTGCATGAAATATAGAGTCATATAATACAACAATATTCAAAAACCATGTTAGGGTCATTTCTTTGATCTAAAATTTAAAATATAAACTCTTTTCATTCTAATAAACAATCACAAAAATGAAAATTTTGAAAACGCAATCTAGAAAGTATTGTTTTAGTCCTGTTAATATGCGTGTGTTCATTAAATCCAAATCACTTGAAATTTTATATGGTTGTTGGATCCTACACACATAGCTCATTTTTTCTTGTGAGCCCACTGGCTCACAAGATCATTTTCTATATA
>NW_006499092.1:47469-60072 GCF_000471905.2 Amborella trichopoda
AATTTCATTTTGTAAGGTAATTTGTTTATTAATTTTTATTTTTCTTCTTTTGGCATTCGTAAGAGACATTGCATGGAAAGTTAAATATTAGGTAAAAGAGAACTATCCTTTATTCATTTTTTTTACTACCAAATATTTTTAAATTTTTATTATTTTAATACTTTTAAAAATTATTAGAAACTAATTTCTAGAAATTTTAAATACAAAATTTTCCTTCCAATTTTTACTTTCAGAAAAGTAAAAATTTATTCCAAAAAATCCTTTTTTATATTTTTTCAAGAACTATCATCATTAATTTCTCTTTTGTAAATAAAAATTAGAATTTCATTAAAAAAAATTTGTGCATTTTCATGATTGTTAAGGGCCAGTTTAGATGTACCTAAAATTGAAATATTTTTGGATTGCAATCCAAAAATCTTGTGAAAGTGACTTTGACCGTTTGGACAACTGCATGTTTTTGTAAAAATTTTAGATTGCAAGAAAAAAAAATCCCATCTCAACCCAAAAACTGCTTGAGTAGTGTTTCTCACGCCTCTCTCTCTTTAAGTAGTGTTTCTCACGCCTCTCTCTCTCTAACCCTCATGCTCTACCCTCTCGTCCTTGCTTTTCCCTTCTCTCCTTCTACTATCTCTCATGCGCAAGAAGAAAACTCAAAGTTGTGCTCTCTCTTTCTCTCTCTCTTTCAAAAGCTCTGCAAACATGGAGCTATGCTCTCTCTCGTTCAAAACCCAAAGCTCTGCTGCATAGAAACTCTCTTCTCTCTCTAGTTCAAAACCCAGAGCTCTGCTGCGAAGAAATTCTCTGCTACTGTCAAGAACACCTCTCTCGCCCAAGATCAAGCCCTCTCTCTCTCGCTTAAAGCTCACAAGGCATCAAGGTAGTTGTAGAGCCAAAACAGGCACGCCATTTTTCTGGTTTTCTCAATGTCTTCCTCTCTAGGGAAGCTTAGGGCTTTTTCATTAGCGAATCTGTATTCTGCAGTCTCTCTCTGTTTCTCTAGGGAAGCTCTTCTATATTGTTTCCCTCCAGAGAGCTCTGATTTTTGCCTCCATCTTTCTAATATTGAGAAGGAATGCATGCGTGGAGGGTTAGTAACCATGCGAGGAAAAAGGCGGCAATTCAATAGGGCGGAAATGGGAGCCATGGCCATGACCTCCACCCAATTAGACATTTCAGCCCTAGTCCCTAATCTTGCACTCAAAACTGCCATTTACAACTGGTGTGATGAATGGGGCTTGAAGAATCCTAATACCCCTGATACCAAAACAGGAGGTGGTGTAATATATTCATAAATACTGAGATTTCCCTATCTTTGGAGGCCAAAAAAATATACATTATTATCTATTACAGAGTTGCAGGCTGAGTGGTTTTATACACAAACCATAGAAGAGCAGTTCAAAGTGAAAAAGGGGCCCAAATACCCTTCAAAAAACAACCCAAAAACACACAACACAGACAAAATGAAAGATGAAAGACAACAACAGATCATACACAGAGAGTTTCATAGGGAATTAGAAACCAATGGCCCTTATTTAGAGAGAGAAAGAGAGAATCACCACCGAAAACACTTGAGGAAGGCTTGGGACGAAGAAAATCATGAGAAGAGCTCTCTGGATACTTGTCTATCTTTTGCCCTCACCCTTTCTCTCTCATCAGAACCCAAGCCAAATACCGGACACTACAACTAGGGCAATCCCCTCTCTGTCGGTACTAGCCTAGTAGCTGTCTAATGGGGTTTGTCAATCAATGAAATTAAAAATCCAAACAATTTACCAACATAAAAAACTTTTTACCTTACCTTTTGTAATTGCTTTGATTATGTTGGATTGATTTCTTGGCAAGGTGTTGGATATAATTGATTTGCATTATTACCATCACGCTTCATTCCATGTTGTGGGCATGTATTTGAGATATATCGATTAAAAATACTAAAAAGCACATAATAAAACTTCCAAAAATCATGGAATGAGACCCATGCATGCATACTATACTTAGGGCTCGTTTGGATCTTAGGGTAAACAAAACTATGTTTTGGAACATAACTTAGTTGTGCAAACTTTGGTTATGCTGAAACTCTTTGGATAGCTTGTAGAATACCGAGGTTATGCAAATCCCTCGTTTGCGTCATCTATTTGAGTAACTTGGGTTTACCCTATTTAGGACACATTTGGTAGGTATGAAACATTTTCGTGCAAAATATTTTAATGTGAAAATTACGTTACACATATTTGGTATGCAACAATACATTTAAAAAAAAAATCCCATTATAATTTTTTTTTTTCGAATTTTAGAGAGAGAAACTACTTACAAATTTTTAGAGAGAGAAACTCTCAACAGTTTTAGAGATAAAACTGTCTAAAACTTTAAATTTGATATAGTTTCTCTACAAATATTTTGAGATAGTCTCTCTTTAAAAATTTGAAATTTCATATAGTTGAAAATTTCTCTCTCTAATATTTTTGAGATAGTTGTTATCTCAAAAAATTTTCAGGTAGTTTCTCTTTCTAAAATTTGATATAGTTTCTCTCAATAACTTTTAAGATACTTTCTCCCTCTAAAACTTAAAATTTGAGAAAGTTTCTCTCTCTAATTTTTTTAGGTAATTTCTCTCTCTAAAACTTGACATACTTTCACTCTCTAAAGTTTTAAGATACTTTCTCTCTAAGACTTGAAATTTGATATAATTTCTATCTCTAAAATTTTTGAGATAATTCTTTCTCTAAAAAGTTTCAAGTTCTTTCTCTCTCTAAATTTTGATGTAGTTTCTATCTCTAAAACTTAAAATTTGAGATAGTTGCTCCCTCTAAAATTTTTAAGATAGTTACTCCCTAAAAATAATTTAGGTAGTTTCTCTCTCTAAAATTTGATATAGTTTCTCTTCCTAGAATTTTAAGGTACTTCATCTCTCTAAAGCTTAAAATTTGAGATAATTTCCCTTTAAAATTTTGATTTCTCTCTCTAAAAACTTAGGTATTTTATCTTTCTAAAGTTTTAAGATATTTTCTTTTTCTAAAACTTGAAATTTAAGAGTTTCTCTCTTTAAAAATTTTGACATAGTTTCTCTCCCTAAAATTTTTAAGATTGTCTCTCTCTAAAATTTGATATAGTTTATATCTCGAAAATTTTATGATACTATCTCTTTAAAAGTTGAAATTTTGAGATACTTTCTCTCACTAAAAGTTTTTAGATATTCTCTCTCTAAAACATTTAGGTAGTTCCTCTCTCTAAAATTTGATAGAGTTTCACTCTAAAATTTTTTACAATACTTTCTCTCTAAAACTTCAAATTTGAGATAGTTTCTTTCTCGAAAAAAATGTTAGGTAATTTCTCTCTAAAATTTGAGGTAGTTTCTCTCTCTAAAGTTTTAATATTTGTTTTACCTCTAAAACTTGAAATTTGAGATAGTTTCCCTATCTAAAAATTTCGAGTTGTTTCTCTCTAAAATTTGATTTGCTTTCTCTCTCTTAAATTTTTGAGATACTTTCTCTATCTAAAACTTAAAATTTGAGATACTTACTCTATCTAAAAATTTTGAGATAGTTTCTTTCTAAAGATTTTCAAGTAATTTTTATCTCTAAAATTTGATTAGTTGCTCTCTCTAACGTTTTAAGATACTTTCTCTCTCTAAAAATTCAAATTTGATATAGTTTTGCTTTCTAAAATTCTTGAAATAGTTTCTCTCTAAAAAATTCAAGTAGTTTCTCTCTCTAGAATTTGATATATTTTATCTCTCTAAAATTTTAAGATACTTTGTTCATCTTAAATTTATAATTTGATATAATTTATCTCTGTAAACTTTTTGAGAAGGGTTCTCTCTCTAAATATTTTAGATAATTTGATATAGTTCTGGTTTCTAGAATTCTTGAAATAGTTTTTCTTAAAAAATGCAGGTAGTTTCTCTCTTTAGAATTTGATATATTTTATCTTTCTAAAATTTTAATATACTTTGTTCATCTTAAATTTATAATTTGATAATTTCTCTCTCTAAAAATTTTTAGGATTCTCTCTCTAAATATTTTAGGTAATTTGATATAGTTCTGCTTTCTAAAATTCTTGAAGTAGTTTCTCTCTAAAAAATTCAGGTAGTTTCTCTCTCTAGAATTTTATATATTTTATCTCTCTTTAATTTAAGATACTTTGTTCATCTTAAATTTATAATTTGATATAATTTCTCTCTCTAATGTTTTTTGAAAAGGTTTCTCTCTCTAAATATTTTAGGTCATTTTCGAGAAGGGCTCTCTCTCTAAATATTTTGTGGACAGACAGATGAGGAATGAAGAAGATGGTTGCTACTGAAGGTGCCCTGGGGGAAGGGTTGGGAAGGTCTTCCTTCCCCATGGTGCGGGTTGAGAGATCAGAGTGGGAACAACTTAATATTAAGTTGGAGTTCTTTGTGTCAGGTTCCTTTTATCCACCTATTTCTGACTTTTTCGGCCTCTTTGACTGGGCACAGAGAGAATCTTCCTTATGGACCTAATGTTAAGGTCATTGGGTTGAACAAAGTCGTCTTTAAACTTCGTTCCAAGGAGAAGGTGAGTAGAGCTCTCCAAAATTGATTTTGCAGAATCAGTGGGAGTTTACTTTCGTTAGACTTATGGAAGTCTGCTGATCATGGCCCCTTTACTCAGAAAGAGTGTATCTGGATACGTCTTTGCGATATCCCACTGTACGCTTGGAACCTGGCCATCATTAAAAGGATTGTGGGTGGTTTAGGGGCCTACTCGAGCATGGATTGAGATTCGTTTTTTAATCCAGTCTGTAATGCGGCGCGAGTTAAAATCTTGAAAGCTAAAGGCTTCCATGTCCCAGAGAAAGTTTGTTTGGCCATTGGCGATGACTTTTTCGAAATTCTAGTTCTTTGTGAGACTAATTCAAGGTGGGCACAAGATTCTGGTAAGGCATTTGGTGTTCGACCCTTGAAGGACAGTCAGATGCCGGAGAAGGTGAAGTCGCCTGTCAATGATTTCTTTTAGAAAGGTTTCAGCCGAAGAGACATTTCCGACGGTATTCATGAAATTTTAATTTTCAAAAACCCGTAACTCCTAAAATTTCAAAAAGATGGATTCCTGTGGGAAGGTTTTCGGATTTTACAATGGGCTTTTCAAATTCAATTCGTAACCCCGAAGAGTTGATTAAGGGAGGTAATAACGGCATGAAGATAAACAAGGAAGTATGTAGTTCAGATGCTGTTATGGAAGTTTCAAAGGATTGGATTTTGGATGATATTTCTCGGGAACATTTCGGCGAGCTCAAGTGAAGGTTGTTGGTGATCGTGCAGGCTCACCGAATTTGCCGAATAAGGTTGGTGAGAAAGGTGATCTTTTTGGTTGCAAGGTCTGGTCCCGAGATCTTCTTGCATGGGGAAAGGTTCACTTGTCAACATTTATCTTGTGGGAAAGATATCCCCACACAGGTGGCAACCTTCTCCTTTGCTGCTACATGTGAGCATGCGGTGCTTTTAGAAGCGAAAAAGGAAAGTAGATACCTGGCCTCTTCCTCTCCGACGGTTTCACTGGTGTGCCTTTGCACACCAGAAAGAAGTGGGTCAAGCCTGGTGCCTCCTGCTCGTTCTTATCATCTTCAATTCTAATATGCATCCTCTTCTTTCCCAACTGGTAGCAGCAAAGAGTCAGGCGAAGAAAAGCTACTCACGATTCGATCCTCTGCTGATCGACCCTGGCTATTGTGGTTGTTGATTCAGAGGAGCCACAATTATTTCTAAAGGTTGAAGCTATTGTTGTTTAGCCTTTAGAGTTGCCCTTGGTGGTTTCCCCTACGGCTCTACCCCTGTATGTTAATCTTCCTCCCGCAGACAAGGCCCCTCTAACCATGCAAGGACCCATTGATGACTCACCTCTAGTGGAAAAAATGATGTCGGACATGGAAATGGAGGAGGTCCCGATTGCTGTGGTAATGGAGGAGATTAGAAAGCATCGAAAAGCTAAGTCTACGGTGGATGATAAGGTGGAGCAGCTTGTTTCTGGCGGATAATCAAAGAAAGGCTTGGATAGTAGCCCGGCAGACAAAGCATCGGTTTCGGCTAAGAAGAAGAAGGTCTTTCAAAGAGGCGTGTGGTCCTCGACGCGATTGGAGGCACGTGGTATCCCTAAAGGAGGCTTCTTGGCTGTTGCGTTTGCCTTTCGCGACCTAGTGGTGGTAGACATCGACTCGTCCTCTTCGTCATCCTCAGCAGATGAAGAGTTATTTGAGTCTATGATGCTGGAAGATGCGTACTTTGGTGGTGGTCCTTTTGGACCAGATTCTTCTTCTTTTCCCTTTTCTTCTTTTTAATGAATATTTTGTCATGGAATGTTAGGGGGTTAGGTGACTTCAGGAGGAAAAGAGACATTTTGTTTTTTGTTACTAAGTACGAACCTGTTGTTTTGGCTTTATAGGAGACCAAACTTCATTGTCCTACTCTTTCTGAGGTTAGGGAAGTTTGGGGCTTAGGGGCGGTCCGTTTTTGAGGGATTGACGTTGTTGGTAACTCTCGTGGGATTTGGATCCTTTGGGATCCTTTGGTTGTTAATAATTTTGAGTCTGTTATAAAAAACTATTTCTTACTTTTGGGTTTCATGGGTCCTATTTCGGGTTTTTCATGAGGTTTTATGAATGTTTATGGGTCATATGTCTCTTCTTTGAAAGTTGGTTTTATTAGTGATATGAATGATGTCATTCATTTTGTTTCTTATATGGTGGTAATTGGTGGGGATTTTAATCTTATTAGGTAGCCTAATGAATGTTTAGCAGGCTACCCAATAAACACTTCTATGAGAAGGTTTAACAGTCTTATTGAAGATAATGCCTTTTTAGATCCTCCTATTATTGGCTTTAAATTTACTTGGTCCAATAATATTGTAGGTAATCTTACTATGTCCAAATTGGATAGGTTGTTTATAGCTGTGGACTGGGTGGAGGTTTTCCCTATTGTTTTTGTGAAATCTTTGGTGCGATTATCCTCTGATCACCTACCTATTTTACTAAATACAGGGAGCCTCAGAGGTGGACCAAACCTTTTTAGATTTGAGGTGAGCTGGCTGGAGGATAAGGAGGTGGTCGACCTTAATAAAATGACCTGGTTAATACTGAGGTTGTAGGTACCATGGATTTTCACCTTCACAAAAATTGTTGAATGTTAAACATAAACTGATTCGTGGAAGAAAGATAACAAGGTTGACGTAAAGGTTAAGATAGATGGGATTCTAGCTGAGATTGAGTTGTTAGACCTTAACACTCAAGTGAATGGAATTCTAACTGAGCAATCGGTGATTGAGCATAGTGTGAAACTTAAGGAGTTATAGGAGTTACAGAGATTTGAGGAATTTTATTAGAAACAAAGATCTAGAATAACTGGCTGAAGGAAAGAGATCTCAACACTAAGTATTTCGATGCAATTGCCAATGCTAGAAGAAAACAAAATGATATTTTGGGCCTGACCATTCCACGGATTGATTCTGAGGATAGTGATGCTATGGAAGTGGGTATTATTCATCATTTCAAGGCTACCTTTACTAAGGAGGTGACTTTGACCCCAAATTTTGCTAATGTTCCTTTTAAGATGCTGGATGTGGAGCGTAAAAGTTTTTTGGAGAGGGATATCACCATCGAGGAATTTAAAAATGTTGTTTTTGCAATGCCAGAAGATAAGGCGCCAGGTTCGGATAGCTTCCCGTTACTTTTCTTTCATAAATTTTACAATCTTATTAGGGAGGAATTGTTGATGTTCGTGAGAGAGTTTATCAAAGGCCATATTTTTAAGGGTATTAATTCAACCTTTCTTACATTGATTCTTAAAAAATAGCATGCTTATCGATTTGCTTACGAGTGTTTATAAAATTATTGCTAAAGTTTCAAAGGTGTCCTTCCATTCCTCATCTCAACCTCACAATCTGCTTTTATTCAAGACCGCCAAATTACTGATATTGTTTTGATGGCGCAATAATGTATTCATTCTCATGTGTTGAGTAAGAAGGCGGTTGTTTTGTTGAAATTAAACATGGAAAAGGCGTCTGATACGGTGGAGTTCGGGGTGTGGTTAGAGATTACGAAGTTGATAGGTTTTGGAGTTAGATGGAAGAGTTGGATTTATAACTATCTTTCTTCTGCCTATATCTCTGTGCTTTTCAAAGGTAGCCCTATTGGTTTTTTCAATGCTTCTAGAGGACTTCGTCAAGGTGATCCACTCTCTCCCTTCTTATTTACCATTTAAGCTGAGTGTTTTAGCTTGATATTGACTAGGGTTGAGAGTGTAGGAGCCTTTAGGGGTTTCAAAATTACAAATTTTGTATTATTGTCTCTCATTTACAATATGCTGATGATACGCTTATTTTTTGTGATGCGGAGGCAGTGTAGTTGGGAAATATCATTAGATTTTTGAAAATTTGCGAAGTTACTCTAGGGATTAAAGTTAATTTACATAAGTCATTCTTGGTAGGCATAAATTGTGCAAGGTCGGTGATGAATAACCTACCATTTATAATGGAGTGTAAAGTGGGTTCTTTCCCCATCATCTATCTTGGTCTACCTATTTCAGATTCTAAATTCTTCTTATGTACCAGATGTATGCGATCCAAATTCCAGCCTCGATAGGGTAAATAATTGAGAAGATGATGAGATATTTCCTATGGGGTTCCTGTGGTGAGAGTAGGAAATTCCATTTGTTAAAGTGGGATAGAGTCTGCACCCTAGTGCGAAGGTGGTTTGGGTATCCGGAATGTCAGAAAGTTTAACCAAGCTTTGATGTGCAAATGGTGATGGCGAAGTGTCATTTTGAAGGATCATCTTTGGTATCAAGTCTTGGTTTCTAAATATGGGATGGATAGTTATGATTTGTGGCTTGGTGGTGCTAGAGGTAAGGAGACGTCTTATATGTGGCGGGCTATTTCCAACTGCAAGCCAATGATCTTTGGTTACTTTAGATGGAATGTTAGAAGTGGTAGGCCGGTTCTGTTTTGGCATCACAAATGGATTGGAGATTTTCCCCTTAAATATGTTTTCCCATACCTATTCCGTATGGTATCTAACCCAAATCTTTTGATTTGTGACTCTGTGGAAAGGAGAGGCCAGTTGTTTTCATGGAACATATCTATCATATACATGCGTTTAAATAATTTTTTGTTGTCTCAATGGTATTCACTGATGGAACTCTTGGATAAAGTGCATATCTCACAAGATGCAGAAGATGTCTTAGTATGAGAGATTGAAAGTGATGGCATGTTCTCTGTTAAATCCTGATATAACTTGTTTTCCATGATCGGTGGAGATGGTACTGCCCTAATATTGTACAAATTTGGAAATGGCCAATTCCCATAAAGTCCAAGTCTTTATTTGGCTGACTGCGCAAGATAAAATCTTGACTATTGATAATCTTCTGAAAAGGGGCAAGATTTTGCCAAACATTTGTTTGCTATGTAAACAAGATGGGGAATCAGTTGCCTATCTTTTGATTCATTGCCCTTTTACTTTAAGAATTTGGCATTGATCGATGAGCATGGTAGGAGTTTCCTTGGTGCTGCCTCAGAGTGTGGTTGGAATTGTTTTTCAATTTACTCTCCCCTTTCTGCCTAAAGTTGGATACGTGATTTGGAAGATTGCAAAATGAATGATCCTTTGGGAAGTGTGGAAGGAGAGAAATAGGATAAACTTTGAGGGGATGGCTTTGCCGTTTGACAAGGCTGCCCATTTAATAAAACTATTTATCTGGTATTGCCTCTCAGTGTCCAAAGAGGGTTGGGGGATTTCAAAGGTAGATGTTTTGGTCAACCTCTCTAACCTATTTTCTCTTGGTGTGAGTAGATGTCGGCCTTAGGGGTTGTGGTTTGCTCCGCCTATGGGCTGTCTCAAGATAAATTTTGATGGAAGTTCTCTAAGGCATCCTGGCCCAGCTGGTAATGATGGTGTTATACGTGATTGTTTTAGAAGTCTTATTTTATCTTATGCGAGACCGATTGGTATTGCTACGGCTAATTTCGTGGAATTAAGTGCCTTGCTTAGGGGTGCGAAAATTTTCATTGAGAGGAATTTGGGTACTAGATGTCTGATTGAAGGAGACTCTTTGAATGTCATTAGATGCTGCAAGAAGGAGCAGAAGGTGCCGTGGGAACTTCGGTCTTTATGGTTACAGGCTATTGATGCAACTGCGTTTGTATCAGTTTCTTTCTCCCATATCTATCGTGAAGCTAACGGCGCTGCTGATGCCATAGCCAAGGGTGGTGTTTCTCTTACTTCTTTTACTATTTCATATGATGTAATTTCCTTTTAGTTTATCAATAAAATGCATGAAATTTGGACAAAAAATATATATTTTAAGTAGTTTCTCTCTCTAAAATATAATATAGTTTTTTTTCTAAAATTTTAAGATATTTTATCTTTTTGAAGCTTGAAATTTGATGTAGTTTCTCTCTTTAAAAATTTGAGATAGTTTCTTTCTCTAAAATGTGATATAGTTTCTCTTTTAAAAAAATTTAAGATACTTTCTATCTCTAAAACTTAAAATTTGAGGTGGTTTCTCTCTCTAATTTGTGAGGATATTTTGGTATAATTAATTGTGTTTAATAAAGTGGGCAGCTCTGGTGTATTCCCTCTTCCATGCTTACACAAAACAATGTTTTGTATAATCCTGTTTTTTTCTTAGTTTTGAATACCCATGTTTTGGCCATCTTTTTTTACTACAGAAAATACGGTTATGTATCCAAAAAGTTGCCAAACATGTTTTTATACAAGATACCTTGGGTATACAAAACATGTTTTTGGGTACCTTAGGATCCAAACGACCCCTTAATTCTTTTGATCATTGTGCATAGGATGCTTAGTTCTCATGAAATTATTTGTTATCTTTTTTAGAATATTTAATAAAAAAAACCCTTAATTTTTTTTAGGATACAAACGACCCCTTAAATTATTATTTTTTCTCTCTTTGTCAAAAAATAAATAAAATAATTAAATGTCTTTTGTCATGGTAAAAAAAATATTAAGGATTTTTATTATTATAAATACTCTCTATTGCATATTTTCATTATTATTTATGAAATCACTTATCCAACTAGTTATATATTAAGCAAGATGAGGTCCCCCCTTATTATTTTGTCATGTGTCTTTTTAAATTCCAAATTTTCTCTCATGATGTAAGTTATACCATGTTGATCCTTTCACTCCTTAAATATCTCCCGCTCAATTAATGTGCATCACCCCTCTCGTACATCCACGTCTCTCTTTCCATTTCTTTCCCCCAAAGATGGGGATTCACGTATTTATTTCAGAAGTCTCTCTCCCTGAAGTGAGATACACATATCTATAAAGATAATTAATCATTAATTCAACATAATACAATAAAATATATAACCAAAAAAAAAAGAAGAAAAGAGCAAAGACTCATGTTACAATTACTAGTTAGATTACGTGCGTTGTATGTAAGAATGAAATATGAAAATATATAAAATATTTTTTTGATAATTTAAAAGTCTTTAGTACACTAGAAAAATTAATCGTGAATCTTGATAAATTTTAAACTTTACACTATATAATATAGATTTATTAAAAAATTCCTAAAAGATACAAAGTTGAATTTCTACTTCGTGGTAAAGACAAAAAATTATTTTCTTACTTTCTAAAATTTATAATAATAGTAAAAATTCATTATGGTTAATTAGGGATCATCATCATCATCATTTTAGCCTTTTTTTCAATTAATTGGGGTTGGCTTAATTATGGATACTTAATAATTCATAAAATTATATTTAAATTTTTGAAATGATGATATGTAAAGTAAAAAAAACATCAAAATATTTGCCATAAATATAGAAAACCACTATTTTGTCACTCCAAAAAGTTTATTCATATTTAAAAGGGAAAAAAATAGTAAAGCTCTAACTCTGTAAGATATTACTTTGTTTTAATGCTCTTAATGATTGTCCTTGGCAATTTTTGTGGTTTTGATAATATTTAATACGGTTTTCTAATAAAGGATCATTTTTCAAAAAACTTACATGTAATATGATTTTCATCATTTTTTTAAAAAAAATTAGTTGCATATCCAATAAGATTTTAAATGTGGAGAGAGAGAGACACCAAGTTGGGAGAGAGAAAAACCAAGTTAAAAGACGAAGGGAGAGTGACCACATAAAAAGAGAGAGAGAGAGAAAGGCTAGGGTAACTAAAAAAAAGAGAGAAAGGCTATGTTGTAAATGTGAAGAGAGATATGCCAATAAAAGAGGAACTTGTATATATATCTAATGTGAGATTATCCCAAAAAATTTGCATTCATATCTAATAGGGTTTTAAATATGAAGAGAGAGATAGGCCATAAAAATTTACATGTATATCAAATGTGGTTTTAAATATGGAAAGAGGGTGTGAGGACAAAAAAAGAGGTGTTTACATACGTATCTGATAAATAAAAAATTGAAAATAAATTTAAAAAAAAGACACTTGTCAACAAAATAAGCAAGGTTGGATGATGGGAGATGTTTTGTCTCTAGTGTGTTTCATTTCTATTTATAATTTCATATCATATATTGATTAAAATAAGAAAAAGAAACATACTAATTTCTCTCCCTAGCCTGTTTTTAAGGTTCATATATTAGGGCATATATTAAGGTATTGAAT
>NW_006499092.1:60767-97941 GCF_000471905.2 Amborella trichopoda
ATGACGAGATGAAAAAGGTATCCATGTTTATCATTTATTTTTCTTAAATGCCTTTAATAGTTTTTACTATTATTAATTAATCACAACGAATTTTGACTATTATTATAAATTTTAGAATGTCAGAAAATAACATTTTGTCTTGACAACAAAGTAGAAAATGATTATGACGTTTCTGTCAAAAAAAAAAAAGAAGAAAGATTATGACCAATTTTCATATTGATTATTATGAATTTTTAGATAAATAAAAAATACTCTATTAATATGACGAGATGAACAAGGTATCCATCTTTTATTATTTATTTTTCTTAACTACATTTAATTTTTTTACTATTATTAATTAATCATAACAAATTTTTACTATTATTATAAATTTTAGAATATTAGAAAATAATGTTTTGTCTTTACCACGAAGTAGAAATTCAACTTTGTGTCTTTGAAGAATTTTTTAATAAATCTATATTTTATACTGTGAAGTTTAAATTTTTCAAGATTAATGATTAATTTTTATACTTTTACTAAAGATTTTTAAGTTATCAAATTTTTATATATATTTTCATATTTCATTCTTACGTGCAACACGCATAATCCAACTAATAATTAAATTGCCATAAGTCTATATGACGAAAATTTGGATGATCGGGTTAGAAGGAGATGATATAGATGTCTTCCATTTTCTTGAAATTATATATGACGAAAATAGTGTTTTTGTCTCTTACATATCTTTTCTCAATTTTGAGGAACTTCAGATATTTTTAGAAAACCAAATTTGTGAGAGAGAGAGAGAGAGAGAGCAATTCTATACCTAATCACATAATTTCTGAGATAGACTAATTTTTTAAAAAAATTAGATGATGAAAATAGTGTTAGAAGGAGATGAGCTAGATTAAGAGAAATTCAAAGAAAGGATCTAAATGGGTGATATTGTAAATATTTTTTTTAAATAATATCTTTCTAAGGAAATAAACCCACAGACACCATATTGTCTAAGATATCTCTTCGTTGCTTTTATTTTATTTTCCAAGTAAAAAGTCCACGAGATATTTGATACTCTAATATATGAACCGTAAAAACAAGTTAGGGAGAGAAAACATCTCTCATCACCCAACCTTGCTTATTTTGTTGACAAGTGTCTATTTTTTTCAATATTATTATATTTATGAGATGCATGTAAACACCTCTTTTCCTCTCACTCTCTCTCTCCATATTTAAAACTGTATCCGATATACATACAAATTTTTTATGGCCGAACTCTTTTTATGTTTATCTATGTCTTCTCTTTCTCTCTTCTATGTTTCTCTCTGTTTTTGTTCGCTGTCCTCTGTCCGACCTTGCCATCGTTCCTATGCCGATGATCCTATTCTCTCTCTTCCCAAAAGAATTACCCAACATGCTCTCTTTCTCTCTCTTCTCTTTCTCTCTCTACCCTCGTTCCCTTCATCTATGGCTCCATCCACTCTCCTCCTACGAGCAAAACCCAAGATGGAGCCACCCACCATGCTATATTTCTCTCTCCTCTCTATAACCTCTTCGTTCACAGTAAACATATTGCATCGAATCCATAAAAGGCTCTTGTTGAGGTCAAAATTCATTGCCCTGGTTATTGTTGCTCTTCGGAACCGCGACTTCTGCTTATCAAGTCGAAGGAGAAGCACATGAAGATTGTAAAGGATATATGTTGGGTTTATGTGGCCTTTAAAGGCATTGTGAGAGCTTGTATGAGCATTTTATATAGCGAAAAATAAACTCAGTGGGAGTGTAGTCCTGTTGTGGACCATACTAGGCAAATGAGAGTTGCTGATGCTCGGACTAAGCTCGACGTGCTAGGCAGCCGAGGTTAGAAAAACTCAAGATACCTAGGCATAGGGATCTACCGAGAATGGTTTAGTAGGTTAGCCCTTGATGAGGTCGGAGTATGCTGAAAAGAGAGCTGAGAGACCGTGTGGCCCTTGCATATGATAAATAGCCTCTATAGACAGAGCTAAAACATCATTGTTATATCATCACACGGCATGTACATAGATAGCTCTTTTGAGATTTGCCAATGAGGGTGAAGCGTGTACATGTGCGAAAGATTACCCCTATGCACCATAGAGTCATGGTTGCATCATGGTCTGAAGGACCATAATTTTTTTGTCTCTCGGAGAGAACTTAAAATCCTTTAATCGTGATTGTGTCCCCTAGTCTATTGATTGACTTTGATGGTTATGAGCCCTTGCAGTGGACTGTCGGTCATGGAAACTGCTAGGTCAGTTTGAGAAAGCTAGGTGGATCGTGATCCGCAGTTGAAGGTGGAGTAGTCCCTGTATATTGATAAATTTCTAGATCTAACGGATCTAATTCCCATCAAAATTAATTAGTTTTAATTAATTTTATGATATATAATTTTTAGAATGTTTACTTGAATTTTTTTTTAATCTTATGATATTTTATTTTTGTCATTTGGATTTATAAATTAAGATAAATTAATTTTTCATTGTTTTAAATAAAATTAAAAATTAAAAAATTCTAAATACAAAACGAAATATTTTTTAAAATTATATGGGACCCTTCATAAATATGGGGGCCCAATTTATAACATGTTTGATTGGGTGGGGCCCACGTGTGGCCACCAAAGGGTGGCATGCCCCACCCATAGGGATTAACTTATTTTTCAAGAAAATAAAGATTTGATATACTAAATTAAAAAGTAAGATATATATTTTATTTTAAAGAATTGATGGGAATAGATCTAGAAAATAGATGAAGAGGTTTTAGCTCATCTATTTGAATCTTAATGGTGCATCAAAAAAATTGATGACTGAAATCTCTCACCCCACAAGTCTTATTAGATCAACGGTCAAGATTTGGCCTTACAAATTGAGGCAAACCCCTAGGCATAGAAAATATATATAAAGAAGCTCTCCCACTTCATAAAATCTTCACCTATTCTCTCTTATCTCTCTAATTATCTCTCTCTCAAAGATCTCTCTATAAGTGGCACGCCCCACCTAGGGCTTCAAGATTTCTCTCAACTTTTTTTAATGGGGGCACTTCAAGGTCTCTCCTAACTTTTTCTAACGATGCACACTCCAACCAAAATATCTCTCTCTCTCTCACGTTTCTAAGTGGCACACCCAAGCTAAGGTTAGCTTGTAGGCGGTTTGATTTTTTAGGCTTGAGCTAAAGATCAAACCAAATGTTTGAGCAAGACTAAGGAATTAGGACCTTAGGTAAAGCATTAAGGCTTTAAGTAGTTGGATTTAGATCAAGATTCATATGCCATTAAGAGGGTTTTTTCTTAAATAGGAGAATCAAGAGACCGAATATAGATCACGAGCACCATCAGAAGGAGGAGATTCAATATGGGGTGTACTAAGCTTGGTTGAAGTAATCTCCGGCAATTTTACTTCTTTAAATCTTTATTTGTGATTTGATCTTCTCTTCCCATAAATCAATGAGTTAAGGTTTTGAATTATATTCAATAGTGATAGCAAGTGAGAAACATGTTTTTTTTCTTTTATTTATTTATTTCAAGTGTTATTTGTGTTGGCACGTATGGGTAACCATGGGGCCCTCAAATATTTATCTCATTATCTTAAAGTCTATGTTTATCACTAAAATAGGGAGGCTTCTTAAAGAGAGAAAGTGTCATTATCTAACGGGTAAAAAATAATCACCCACATCCCAGGATTACAAGCCACGATTCTTAGAGTTTTAAAGAGAAAGCTGAGAACGACCTCCCCCATCCTCTATAACTAAGTCTTTTCAAGGCCATGCAGAGGTACACACACAAAGAAGCCTGAGTTCTCATTGTTCTGAAAACCCTTCACTATGCGATCCTCAGTCTCACGACACTAACCCTAATCTTGGGAATTTAAGGATCCATCTCTTCCCTCATAATCCAACATTGGTATCAGAGCCAAGTTGTGGAAGCATGGTGGGCTCATAACCTACTGTCCCAAGTTCTATCTTTCGTTTTTATTGGTGTTTTATATTTTATTTTCCTGCTTTTAATTTACAGTAACTTTGATATTGTGCTTTTCCATTCACGTATATCTTGTTGTAAATTTTTTCTAACATTAGATTTAATAGTTTGAATTTTTTTTTTTTTGAACTCCATTCTCCTTTGCTCTTTCATGATCCTTTCTTCTGTTGAGTTTTTTTTTTTTAAAACCCAATAGGTGAATATGTTTCTCAAAGAAACATTATTCTCTCTTAAAGATATTCTCCGCTCTCTGAGATATTCTCTGCTTATCTTTTTTCTTTTAAGATATTCTCTGCTTATCCCTTTTTAAGATGTTCTCTCCTTATCCTATTTTATCTCTCAAATATTCTCTGATTATCGCTTTTAAGAAATCATCAGTATTGAATGGAGAAAGAAAAACTTTGAACCAATTCAAAACTCTATTATCTTCTCTCTAAATAAAGATAAAAAAAAAAAATCTTTTTTCTTCAATTTTTGGGTTCGGTTGTTGAAACCGTGTTTTTTTCTTGCCTTCATTATTTACTCTTTCTCTCCAATTAAGTGAATATCAGTGAAATTCACTGAAATTTCAGTGACCTTCGTTGTTTGATTTTGAATACCTCCATATCACAACCTCACGAATTCACGAATTTTTGTGAAACTCATTGCAAGATGTAAAAAGCAGAATGCAACTAAAAGTTCGTCAGTAGTCTAGAATTTATCCAATCAGCCGTGCAGAATTTCGTTGTTGTTTTTTATTCGCCTTTTATTTTAGAGAGAAAGATAGAGCTATTGCTGAAATTTTAGAGAGTCAAAACTCATGATATTTTTAGAGAGAGATACATAATTGTTGTTGTACTTTTAGAGAAAGACAAAGAGACACATAACTGCTGAAAAGCAGTTGGCTTGCATCTTTCTTTCTTCCATACTATGTTGCTGAAAATTAGTGCATACTTTTTTATTGGATTATTAAAAAAAAAAAAATGTTATGTACACAACAACTATTCAAGTAAAGGTTGTAATATCAATTACATGCATTTTTTTGTGGCTTATAATTTAGGGATTTTCTGCATATTTTATTTGCATAATAATTATCATTGCATTGTATAATTATTATATGCTTTGATCTTTTTTTTTAAGTAAGTAAATTTCATGATCTTGATTTTGTGAATTCAATGTTTATGATTTATATTATGCCATATTTTTGTTGAAAAATATTAAATATTATTCTAGACTCTCTCTCTAGAGCTAAAACATATATTTATGAAAATTATTCTTATGCAAGATTTGACAAAAAATAGTTGTTGCCTTACTTTATAAATTTTTTGTTGCTTCACAGCAGTGCGAACATAAACTGATCAAGAAATTTTTTTTTTGAGGTTGCAGCTCATTGAGAGTCGACAAACCTATTGATTTAACTAGCAGACAACCTTTTTTTAAAAAATTTAAAATGACATCTAGGCTAGTCATGTCAGAACTGTCAAAACGTGAAAAATCCAATGGAACCAATATTTTCTACGTGGAAAAGAAAAATTGGATATATTATCTTTCAAGATAGAGTAGATTATGTCCTAGATACAGAACCACCAGTTTTAGAGCCTAATGCCAATGGTTAAGCCAAAAGGCGACTTGAGAAATGGTTAAAAGATGATAAAATAGCTAGGACTACTATGTTAAGCTTTATAGTAGATGATTTAATTAGAGTATTTGAGGATCACACCACAGCTCAAAGTATGATGGGTGCCCTATCTGAAAAGTACGGGACCACTTCTGAGACCCATGTTGAATTGTTGTTAGAAAAACACAATTCTTGTAGACTGAAAGAAACGGACTCAGTGACTGAGCATTTTAATATCGAGTATGTTAATAAAATGACAGTGCTCGCAAATGACCTTGCTGCAGCTAGGAATCTAATCCTCAATCGCAAGGAAGTGTCTATTGTCCTTAACAATCTCCCTCCATCTTCAGAGTCTGTTGTAATTACATTGAACTATTCTGTACAAGGGATATCATGTTAAATCTTCCCATGCATCTCAGTGTTGAAGCTAAGACAAGAATGAGGAAGAAGTCAAATGAGCTCCACTTTGTCCAAAGTTCCTCTTCTCAGATCTCAAGAAACCTTTCAATAATCAGAAAAATAATAAGTATAACAGAAAGGAGAGAAATTTTAAAAATCAAAAGAATAAGGTTAAGAAGACCTGTTTTACTTGTAAGGAAATTGAGCACATCAAGTTTAATTGTCCAAAGCTGCAAAATAAAAATAGGAACTAGAATAATAACCCTGTTCGAAATAATCAAAATAAAAGAAAGGACTTGATATGTGTAGTCCTAGAATCAATAGTTGCTGACCATAACCTGAGACATTGGTGGGTCGACTTAGCCTCCACTAAACATGTCTCGAGGACCAAGGATGGATTCACATAATTAAAAGAGATTGCAGCCGATAACCAGCAGATTTACATGGGAAATGACACTTACTGTGATGTACTAGGTGTCGGTACTTTTAAGTTGTGTTTACCAGGAGGAACAAATCTCTTATTGACTGATATATTGTATGCGCCCAATATAAGGCGCAATTTGATTTCTGTCCCTAGGCTAGACGACAAGGGTTATAAAATAAGGTTCAAGTCTGGTCGGGTCACTATTGGGAAGCATTCTATAGTATTGATGTATGGTACTAAAGTTGACAATTTGTACCGATTAAATATTAATGAAAGTTCATCTTTTTCTGGTTATTTTGATGCCTCTTTTGATGCTTTTGCTTGTATAGATGATTCATATTTATGACACTTAAGATTAGGACATATCAATAAAGATAAAATGAATCAATTGATTAAAAGAGGCTTACTCCCAAATTTAGGAGAAATTGTGTTCAAAACATGCGAGCCATGTATTTCTAGTAAATTAATTAAGAAGCATTTCTTTAAAAAGAAAGGTCTAGTGAACTACTTAGTATTGTTCACTCTGATATATGTGGGCCATTAAATGTAAAAACAGATAAGAGGTATGGAATATTTCATAAAAATTATAGATAATTATTCACGATATGGATATGTATACCTAATTAGTAAAAAATAAGATACTTTAGAAACATTTAAAGGATATAAAGCTGAGGTAAAAAATAAATTAGGTAGACATATTAAAATTCTTCAAACAGATAGAGGAGGTGAATATTGCTTCACCTTGTGTACCAAATTTTGTAAATAGCATGATATATTTCTCCAAACAACCATGCCATATACACCACAACAAATGGTGTAACTAAAAAGAGAAATAAAACTCTAATGGACATGGTTAGGTCCATGATGAGCTATTCAAATTTATTAGTCCATTTTTTAGGTGAGGCTCTCAACACTGCAATGTATATTATTAATCGTATGACTTAACCCCAAATGAATTATGAACAGGACCTTACTATCTTGAAAGTTTAAGGTTTTTGGGCACATGTGCTAATACCACCACAAAATAGAGATAACTTACAAAGTAAAACTATAAAATTCTCTTTTATATGCTATTCAGAAAATTCTGAGGGCTATAGATTCTATAACCATAATACTAGATCATTAGTAGATAGTCGTGATGCTCATTTATTAGAAAATATAAAGGATGAAAATATTTTAAATAAACATGTTCACTTACATGAAATTGATAAAGATAATGGCTAAAAGAATGATTCAATTGAATTGAATCAAGTATACCATACAGGCCTAAAAGAACTAGAGCCCCACCTATGACTTTATAAGAATTTTATGTATTTATGAATGAAGATAATTATTCTTTAAAGAGTGAGGATACGATAGATGAACCTCGAAGCGACAGTGAAGCTATTAGTTCACATGATTCAATTGAATAGACTCAAGCCATGAATGATGAACTTGATTAAATTAAAAAAAATCAAGTTTGGGAGTTGGTTGACCTCCTTAAAGATAGAAAAGACATCGGTTACAAATGGGTCCTAAAGAAAAAGCTTAATACAATGGATCCATTGATAAATATAAGGCTACGTTGGTAGCTAAAAGATTTACCCAAAGTGCGGGTACAGATTATGTAAAGACTTATTCTCCTATAACAAAATTTTCATCTATTAAAATCATCCTAGCATTAGTTACATATTATGATCTAAAATTATTTCATATGAATGTCAAAACAGTGTTTTTAAATGGAGAATTAAACGAAGATATATACATGAAACAACTAGAAGGATATGTAATTAAAGGCCAAGAAGACAAAGCATATAAACTTAAAAAATCTTTATATGCTCTAAAACAGTCTTCTAGGCAATTGTACTTTACTTTTCATAATGCAATTACTAAAATTAGTTATATAGCCCATAGGTTAGACCATTGCGTATATGTCTGGAGTAGTGGGAGAAATTTTGTTATATTGTCACTATATGTTGATGATATTTTGATAGCCGGTAATGATATTGGCATGATTAACTATACCAAATCATGGCTAAGTTCCCACTTTGAGATGAAATATATAGGAGAAGCCTCATATGTAATGGGCATTACAATAACAAAAGATAGAAGTTCAAGACTTCTATGTTTATCTCAAAAAAATTATTTAGAAAGTATTTTAAAGAGATTTAAGATGGAAAATTGCAAGCCCATAGATACACCAGTTTGTAAAGGCTTAAAATTGTTAAAAAAAATGTGTCCATTAAATGATAGTGACAGTTGAAATTGAAAGAATTCCATATGCTCAAGCTGTAGGATGCACAAATTATGTCATGTTGTGTATAATACCTGATTTAAGTCATGCATATAGCCTTGTATGTATATTTCAGAGTAATCCTGGGATGGCTCATTGGCAAGCCGTAAAAAGGATATTCAGATATATTCAGAAAACTAAAAATTACAAGTTGTGCTTCCAATTTAGAGGTTACTAGGTACTCTGACATAGATTTTACAAGAGACCTAGATGATAGAAAATCAACCTCAGGATTTGTATTCCTCTTTGGAGGTGGATGTGTTTCTTGGTCTAGCAAGAAACAAGGTTGTGTAGCTCGATATACTATGGAAGCCGAGTATATTGCTTGTAGCAGTGCTACAATTTATGTCATCTGGATTAAACGCTTCATAAATGATTTGAAGCTAGATATAACCGACGGACCTGTTATATTTTTTTTGTGATAATCAGGCTGTTATTTCATCAATTGGAATTGGAGCTTATACTTCCAACGGTACGCACATTGAAATTGACTATCATGACATTTATGATATTATTGAGAAGAATGAAATAATTGTAAGTTATTTACTATCTTCAAATATGATTGCAGACCTTTTAACAAAGGGTTTGAGTGCAGAAATATTATCAAAGCATGTAGCTTTGATGGGACTTAAAAATATTTAAGTCAGGAACTCCCCAATGGGATGTTTTCCTTTGATGTCTTGGTCAAGAGAGGAAAAACCGCATTAGCGTGAAAAACCCATGACATGACTTTGGATATTTTTTGTTATGAGATGTATAATCGTACCAATGTGAAAAGCCTCATGACAATAATATGCTTATAAATGTTAGATCCCTAAGTGATATTATTTCAATATACCTGACCCTCATGGCCAAGTGGGAGAATATTGACGCATATGGGTAGTCATGGGGCCCTCAAATATTTATCTCCTTGCCATGGGGCCCTCAAATATTTATCTTCTTTTCTTAAAGTCTATGTTTACCACTAAAATCGAGAGGCTTCTTAGAGGGAAAAATTGTCGTTATCTAACGGGTAGAAAATAACCACCCACATCACAGGATTACAGGGTCACGTTTCTTAGAGTTTTAAGAAGAAAGCCGAACGTTAGAGAACGGCTTCCTCCATCCTCTATAACTAGGCCTTTTCATGGCCATGGAGAGGTACACACACAGAGAAGCTTGAGTTCTTATTGTTCTGGAAAACCCACCACTCTGCGATCCTCAGTCTCACGACACTTCTCCTAATCCTGAGAATATAGGGATCCATCTCTTCCCTCATAATCCAACAATTTGTTTGTTAATTGGACATTGTGTGTGATCTTGCCGGTGTAAGAATAAGAAAAATTTTAATTTATATACACCGTGTTTGATCACATAGTCCAACTTTCAGTATATGGGATGTGTTTATTCAACAACCCAGTATAACACCAAATAATGCTACATGAGAGGTTTCTGCCGATGAGTACCATCTTTACAAGGAAGATGTGGATATCATGGCAGATATGAACATGGATGCTTACAGATTTTCTATCTCACGGTCTCAAATATTTTCGGAAGGTGTAAGACAAGTTAATCAGAAAGGAGTGGATTATTACAACATAATTGATTGATTACTTGCTTGAAAAGGGTATTACTCCTTATGCAAATCTCTATCCTTATGATTTGCCACATGCCCATGAGAACTCCTACAATGGACTGCTAAACTGCAGAGTTGTGGATGATTTGCCACAGGCCTTGAGAACTACTACAATGGGCTGCTAAACTGCAAAGCTGTGGATGATTTCGCTGATATGGAGACTTTTGTTTCAAAACTTTTGGAGACAGAGTCAATAACTGGATGACTTTCAATGAGCCTAGGGTTCTTGCTGCTCTTTAGTTGTTCTGAGCTAGGTTTTTTAGGCCGGCCCCTGTAGCTAAATCTAGAGGTGTGTTTGGTGGTTCTTTTAGCAGGGATTTTAGCCTACAGAATAGAGATTGGAGAGAGAGAAAGAAAGGGACATGTCCATTCGGTTGACCGGACATCGGGTAACTTGGGGGGAAAAAAACACGAGGTGGGGATGTGCCACCAGTAATTAGGGAATAACGTGTTCCCATTTTGTAATAGGCCAAAGAATAAAGTAACATAAAGTCTTTACTAACTTTAATATTCATTACAATCAAAAGAATAAGACAATTACCAAGTATATTTTTATCAATAGGCTAGAAGCCACAAAAAAAAATGAAAAAAATAAATATTAGAATAAAATTAACTATACAAAATTAATATGTCAATGTAAGCTGCAATAAAAATGAGTGGAAATCAAATTTTGTAATACACAGTGCTAGCAAGCAATTAGCCACTTTGATTTTACATTATAATAAAAAAAAATTTAAAAAAAACCATTTCATATTTTTCTTAAAAAAAACTAAAAATTAAGATGTTTTAATATCATAGAAAAAAAACTAAAAATCAAAGACAGAGAAAATGAGGTATCTTAAAATTTAGCCAAACAAATAAATAATTAATAGAAAATAAAATAAAAAATATGAAAAAATATTAAAAAATGAAAGTTCCGGTTTAACGAAAGTAAAAACTTTTATAAAATATTTTTTTTCATATTTTCTTATTATATCTGAGTACTTAAATGATGAACATACTTTCTTTTTTAAAAAAATACAAATAAACATAAATGTTTAAATCCTAAGAGATGCATAAAAATGAAGAAAGAATATTTTGAGGCTTTCTTTAACAATCTCTATGGCTCTAACCGTGGTGGGCATTTCGTGGGATTATCATATATAACTCTATCACAAACTAACCATACTTTGTTGATTAATGCATCTTTTTTTATTGTACCTTCAACGATCCTATGCTGCACCATACAAAAACAAATTGTTAGCTGAATCTACCTAAGCAATGATAGAAAACCATGTCTTAGAGTTTTAACTAATAATTCTATAAGCTTAAATTGATATAATCAGTTATCACGATGCATGGCATCGCCATTCCCTGAATGTAAAGCATACCTTATCAACTTGAAGCAATGCATGATACACATAATGATCTTTTTAGATGAAGTAAAAAAATAGATCTCACGGTAGTGTTTGCCGACAATTGGATGCAATCCCCATCTTTTGAGAAGATAATCTCGTGATTTGATTCAATCTAAATGAAAAAATTTATTAGAAAATTGGGTGAAAAACGGCTGCTCCTATAATTTTGTAATATCTTCTATTTCATGTCTATCTTGCAAATTAGAAAGAACATCTTCCTCTATTTTCTCTCACACAACGCTTTTCTTTCTATTCCTTCTTGCATTATATTGGGATATATCTTTATATTATTTTTTGTTTATCTTCTCTTTCATGTGTATCTTCCAAATTAGAAGGAATATCTTTATATAATTTCTTTTTCATCACACAACAACTTCTAAACTCCCGTTATATTTTCTTGGATCATCCGGAGGTCTATACAGAAATCCATGTACACCTCCTAAAATTTGTGCATGCATGGAAATCCATGTAGGCCGCCTACTATTTGTACGTGCTCTCTCTCTCACACATACACACACATTTGCCTTGTATCTAATTAATGGAGGAACGTGGCTTCTCTCTATCTCTTTAGACATCTATGATTTAGGAAAAAACTCCCTATAGATACAAAAAAGAAACATGGCCACTCTCTAAAATTTAGGGTTTCACTCTATCTCTTTAGATATACACTTGTAATTTAGAAACTCTCTCTCTAGAATTTAGGATTTCTCATGACCTCCCCCTAAATACATACTCTAATTCTTGAGCCTCTTTACCCTATATTTTTTCTAACCGTAGGGTCCACTTTATTCTTGTGAGATGTGTCTACCCCTTAGCTCTTGCTTAATAGTGTAGTATAGATAATATCATTTCTAAGTCACCTAATTTGTTACATTAATTTTTATAGGTTATTTTAAATATCACATAAATAATTTACCCAATTAACACATTAGCAATTAAACACTAAGATTAGACCTGCAAAGCAGGTGCATCTCACTAGTATATCTCTTATGAGCACACTATGAAGCTATGGGAGACAGTGATTGAGCAACAATCAAAGCACGAAACGAGTGTATCATAAAACCAATTCAGTTTTATGTCAGAGAGGTCAACAATTGACACTATTTTCCTACTTAGGCAACTAATTGAGAAGTTTAGGACGAAGAGAAAATGCCTCCACATGGTCTTTATTGATCTAAAGAAAGCTTATGATAGAGTATCATGTGATTAAATTTATCGGGTGTTGGAAAAGAAATGAGTCTCTAAATACTACTAACGACTTGGTGACAATAAATTTTCATACCATCACAAGGCTTTCTAGCACCGAGACTACAATCTTTCATTATAGTTTCGAGGTGCTCCTAACATCAATAGTATGACAAGAAATTGATGGGTACCTAAGATTCGATAAGATTCAATGCCACAATTACAATACTTGGCCAATTTTTATAGGGGAATTCATCGCTACACATATTGACCATTGTCTAGGGGCTTATTTTTCTAAAAGGACATGAAAACCATGCATTCTCCCGGAGAGTGACTAACCTATAGATTTCCCTAGCCATAAAAAAATGGTCCTTCATAAATACCGCTTAAATCTTCCTTGTGTGTCCGTTGTTAGCAACATGGTCATCACGCTCAATTTGAGGCACTCTTTCCAAAAAAATTTATTTCGAATAATTTACCTGAGTGTTATATGCAGGGTTCAAGAGTTTCGGATTCCATGATTTTCCTCAAATCTTCGGAGTGAACGATTTTGGTCCCTCGGAACCACGCAATAAATATACTTGATTATGATTGGCTAGGTGGGAGTCGTTAATGGGAGTCACGTCTCTAGTAGTAGTTAGTCCATGTGGCGCCCGCCCACCGGCCACTGGAAAGCGATAGATAATGGTGCGGGCAGCGGCAACAACCGTTTCGATTGTTAGGTGGTGATGCCACTCGAAATCCTAACCACACCATGTTAAAATGGGGTGGCCGGAGCCGCCAAATTCTCATCTCATCTCGTTATTGTTCACAAGCGTTTTTGCTTCTTCTACAACATAAAATTTATATATTTCTTTTTATCCAACCGTCTATTTTAAATGGGAGGTTAAGATTGACTCAATCACAACATCGCATCTTTATATTATTTTATTTTTAATTTTTTTCTAAAAATTATTTTGATACTAAATTTTAAACATCCAATCCTCTATTAAACTTACACTGGCGAAAAATATAAAAAAAAAATCCAATAAAATAAAATAACCAAAATACTCCTGAAAGTTTTAAGGAGTATTTTGGTTATTATATTTTATTGAAAAGTTATTTTTAATATTTTTCATAGGTACGCCTCAATGAGAAGATGCCACGTACCAAATTTCATATTCATAAAATTTGTATAAAAAACCTAACAATAAAATACTTTGAGACGTCGGATCTAAGATCAAACGGTGAGTGGCTCTCTTGATCAAAATTGGATGGCTGGATGGTAGGAGAAGCATAGATCTTCTATGTTGTAGGGGAAGTATAGAAACCTTTCCCCTTATTGATTACGGAAAAAGCTCATAGAAGGTTGTACATTAAATGTAGGATTAACGATGCACCTCAAAAATCCATAGAAAAATGTTATTTTAATGTTGAAAAACTCTCTAATTGATTATTTCGACATCGAGATGTATGAATATGAGAAAAAAAAAAAAAGATTTTGAGTCCCAGAAATAGTACATATTGTAACACATTATATACACTGTCCATTTTCAAGATTTTCATGTGTTTATAGATCTACTTGATTTTAACCATTTTTGTAGTTTAAATTTTTATAATTAGATATGAAAATAGATTTTGAGATAATCCGGAAAATATTTTAGGCCAAAAATTACATGTCATGATAAAATTTGGAGGTACGCCTTAATTGGATTGTTTAAAGTTGCAACTTTATAGAAACCACACCCATTTATTATTACTATCATTGGAAAAAGTGTTATATAAAGGGGGTGTGGGCCTTATGCCATAAAAGTATGGTGCACCTCAAACTTTTTGAAAAAGATTATTTAGACATTAAAAAAACCTCTAGTCGGTCATCTAGACCTCAACATGCATATAAATAAAAAGAGAAGAAGAAGGAATTTAAGTCCTAAAAATAGTGTATTTTGTAATGTACTTTTTAGACTATCTATTTTCAAATATTCAAATATTTATAGATATACTTGATTTATACAATTTTTGGAGTTTTATATTTTATAATCACCGCAGGGGTTTCCAATGCTAGAACTGCATCTTATTTTGATGGTTTAAAATGGACACTTTGTACAAACCATATCCATTATCAATAAATACAGCACTGCAATGAAATGACACCCCCTCTTACTTTACTTTGATCCTTTAAAGTGGACACTTCGTAGTTGTACAAACCATATCCGTTACAAATAAATACAACACTACAATGAAATGACACCAATCCCGCCCCCTTCAAAGGCAAGCACCCACTCTTTCTTTACCTTTACTTTAGGGAGAACCCACCCTCCCTCCTTGTTTGTTTTGAACGCAACAAGAAGTAATCAGAAAAGGGCAGAAAAAAAAGGAGAACAAAATGTATCTCGATGTAACCCTCTCCTTGTGTGTTTGAAACAGAAATACATGGGTAAAACACTTTCGGGAATTTTTAAATTTGGTGTTTTCTTCTTCTTTTTTTTGTCCCTTAGGGGTACTTTAAATTTGGCTAGACTCAGGGAAAATTTTTATATAAGGTTGATGATCCAAACAATCAAATTAAGGTGCACCTCAAAAAATTATTAGAAGAGGTTGCTCGTTGTCGAAAAACTGTCAAATTGATCATCTTGACCTCAAGATCTTTAAATGTGAAAAAAATGGATTTAAAGTTCAGCAAATAATATATCTTGTAATGCATTATTTGAACCGTCAATTTTCAATATTTTCAAGTGCTTATAGATCTACTCGATCTAAACTATTTTTAAAGCTTTCAATTTTACAATTAGAGATGAAAACACATTTTCAGACCATCACATATTTTTGCTACTGAGAAATCATATTTGGAAACGATTTTAAGTTACATTGTTTAGGGCCTCAGCCTTATAGAAACCACACCTCATTTGTAATAGATGGAACGTTTCTAGTTAACCGTTGCAATCAAATGTTGAGATCATTCGCCGAGGGCCGTTAGGTATTATTATTTGAGCATTTGTAGTATGGAAACCTTATGACTATGAGCGAGGAAAATCGTTATGAATATTTTTTCTTTTGATAGGTCAGTGGGATTACAGGCCCTATCCACTTTGAAAATATCTAAATTTTGTAATGAGTTAAAATGGAAGTTGTGACCTTAAACGGGAGCACGGTAGTACTAGCACTCTGATGCTAGCAACAATCTCAAATCCACCGTGAGTATGAGCACGGAAAACCAAAGGAGGCTGCATGTATGTACTTACAGAAATTATTGCGGGGTAGGTGTTGACTACCGTACTTATACTACAATACGATTGTGTCATGGATATAGACCGTATGCACATATGGTCTCTCAGCATCATCTAATCTCCACCACCAACTTTTCTATGGCTTGGCCAACTCTACTCGAAGTCTGACGAGTTATTCGGACTCGCCCCAAAGGGCCAGGTCTATGGCAACTTGCCCTACCATTTTAAATGTAGTGATAAAAACAATAAAACAATTAGGAAACACCACTAGATTTGTTAGAGAAACGTTTTTAGATGATTTTGGAAGTTTTTAAGATGACTTAAGAACTTTCATATTTTTATTGTTTGTTTTCAAATTTTTGTGAAATATTCAAAATCCAAATCAAAATTTTCAATAATCTATATTTATAGATCTTTTCATTTGTTTAGTCTTTGAACGTTTTCTATTACATATTTTAATTTTTTTCCTTATTTTTAACTTATTTTCAAGTTTAACTATGTTTTTGAACTTTTTTTAATTGTATGTGAGTCGGCCAAGTTACTCGCCTCAGCTATGGACCGATTACCTTTGCCGAGATGAGTTTCTGAACCTTGCCACTGTCTATGCTCATCATTGTCCAATCTCATGCTCCAGGGAAAGCCTACCTGCATTATGCCTTGTTGGGTTTCTGTGGTCATTAAAGGCTTATGAGAGCGTATAATTAATATCCTGATATAATGGAACATAAATTCAGTGGGAGTGTGGTCCTTTGTAGACTATAATAGGCAAATGCTATTTACTTACGATACTCAAACTTGGTTTAACGTGTTAGACCAGTCGAGTTGAAAATCCCAAGTTACTTCGGCATAAAATTAAACTGATGAGGGTTTGATGAGTCATCTCTTGATGGGGTCGGAGTTGCCCGGATGTGTGAGTCGAAGGACTGCGTAACCCTTATGTGTGATAGTTAACCTATATAGACGTGGGTCCAAAGCCTCATCACTGAACCATCACACGGCATGTACATATGATAGCCATATCGAGAAAGTGAGCCACCTTTCATGGTAACGCGCGAGATTACTCATATGCACTATAAAGTGTTGTTGCATTAGGTCTAGGTGACATTGGTTCATCTCTAAGGGAGAACCTATAGTCCACAGACAGAGATTGTGTCCCCTTACTTATTAGCTGACTTTGATGACCCAATCATGAACCCCTGCGGTGGTTTGTGGGTCATGGAAATCGTTGGATCAGTTTGAGAAAGCAAGTGTGAATTATAGTCTACAGTAAAAGGTGGAGTGCTTCAATAATATTATAATTTCTAAACCTTGTCGAATATGATTCCCATCAAAATTATTTCGTTTTAATTATATTGATGTTATATGATATTTAGATTGATTGTTTGAATTTTTATAAGTCTCTAAATTTTTTATTTTTACAAATTGAATTTATAGAATAAGAGATTCAATATTTAGTATTTAAATAATTGAAGAGAAATAAAGCTTATTTTCAATTTTCTAAAAATCAATTTCATAAATTTTTAATTCACTAACTATATGGGGCCCAAATGAGGCTTACTTATAGTGGCACATCCTACACATAATGAATTAGCTTATTAAATATTAATCAAGCCACCAAGGCTTAGAAATCAAGTTGAAAGTAAATGGTAAGGTTTGAAATAAGAATTTATTTCAAAGTAATATATCATGTGTAAGAAAACTATGGAAAATTAATATCTATAACTACATTTTTCATATTTCAATATTCGATGGGATCAAGTTTTGGAAGCTGAAGGATAATATTCTAACACCTTCCTTTAAATTATGATGGCTGATCTAAAAATGGGATGACTCAGATATCTCACCCTACATGTATGCTATAATCAATGGTATGGATTCAATCTGCATAAAGATAGCTAACCCTAAAAAAATCGTAACCCATGAGAAGTATATAAATAGGGGTCCCCTCTCCCTCATATCTTTACACCTCTCTCTTCTCTATCTACTCTCTCTTTAGAATGGGTGGCATGCCCCCTAGCTTTTCTCTCTCTTCTCTCATGTTGAGATTTCTCTTCCTCATCTCTTTAGCTAGTAAGAGAAAGGGGCACACCCCACTCATATAGTTTGGTTCATGGCATTGAGGCATTGATCTATAGAAGTTCTATGTTCTCATATTATTTTGTAAAGATTTAGCCTTAAGCTTTCTCATACTTGGTAGATCCGAGATAGACCATTGATCCCATGCGCTACTGAAGGAGGAGTCCCGATGTGGGGCGTATGAAGCTCGGTTGAGGTAATCTTCAGCATCTTCTTTTATGCTTTCTTGTGATATTTTATTCCCATGAGTAGTATGTGTTTCATGATCCCAATATTAAGTTTATGCAATTTTATTTGTGTAATAAAAGAATTGTTAAAGTAAGAGTCCTTGGGATTCTTTGTGTTTTTATTGTTTCTAATTGTGTATTTGGACATCTATAACTAATCCAAGTGGTGAAAATAAAGAAAAGATAAAAAATTTTAATCGGTATACATATACCTAGGTTATATAGTCCAACTTTTATTGGTATCAGAGCTATATCACTTGTTGTAATATCTATTTTAGTGATTAGAGAATCAAAGATTCGAGAGCCAATGGTTTTGTGGTCATATCACAAACCTCCAGAATGCTTATTGGCATGAATCCTACACCGAAAAGGTACTCTACAAAATCGATTATTCGTTGCTTTTTTGGAGCATTGATATGAACAAGAGAATGAAGTATTTCTCTAATGCATACTTAGTGATATTTTGTATTTTTGAAAGTAGGATCGTCCTGTAAAATTTATTTGGAGAATTGAGAATGATGGTCTCATCATTGAAGGGTGTCAGTTTTGACCCTGCAAAATCCAGGAATTGTACATTGGGTTCCGTTAATTTTTCCACCAAGAAAACAATTTTATTTCTAGGTAATATTCAATTGTAACTTATGAAATTGAGTTTATTGTCAAACAAAAATAATTTCATGAAGAAGACTATTGTAGTTTGAAAGATATGATTATTTTATTAAAGGGTACATAAGTACTGCTTTCTACAAAGAATATTGTTTCTATGACATAAATGTCAAGATTTTATTTCCATTCTTAACAGAATGATTTGAGCACTACACTAAGTTTTCAAGTTGAATTTTTTAGTCTATTTTCTAATAAAAAATATTTGAGAGAGAAAAATCCATAGGAAATAAAGAAAACAAAAAAATTATTGTAGATGGGTCATCTTGAATTTTTACAGTTTGATGTGTTTAATTGAGATGTGAATTTTTTTATTTGCCAAGCCTACTTAACATAGTGATATGAGGTGAGCATAATAATATTTGTTGTTATTTTCTGTCTACTTTCAAAAAAAAAATATTTGAAAAGGAAACTCCTTATGACTAAAGAGAAAATGCAATTTTACTAGATAGTGTTCATCATGGAATTATGTTGTATGATATATTTTGTGATGTGCATGTCACATATTTATTTCACTGAAAAAAATATTATATGGGATTCACACCTTGATACTATATGTTGATTTTGAGTCTAGTTTTCAAAAAAAGGTACTTCAAGAAGAAATTATTCGAGGATTGAAAGAAACAATTATTTATTAAGAGGTATGCAACCTAATTTTCTTATGTGAAAACTGTAGTGCGCGCGTGTTCTCTAATTGATGAACTCACTAAATTGTGTGATTTGGGGATGGCACTAAGTATTGATTTTGTAAATTTTAATCTATTTCATACTCAAAAGTTTCAAAAATAAACTCTTTGTGAGTTGAGAGATATCATAATTTTATCATTAGATGTCCATCTTCTATTATGCCATAAAGCAAAAGATGTGACATGTTAAGGCACATCTTTGTGTTTCTTATAATTGAAGCCTTTTTCAGGAGCTTTCAAAGTTTTATAGTGTGCCATGAACAATAAAACTTTAGAGAGAAGTAACACAATATTGGGGAGAAATGACACTCTATGTGAAGAATGCTAAATCTGGGAACTGCGTAAAATAGAAGAAGCATAATACATATAAAAACATCTTGGTTTCTGTTCGTAATAAAGGGATATGTAAATAGGACTTGGGGTAGTATAGAAACTTTAAAAGATCAGTGGGTGAATCAAAATTATAATTTTTGGAATGATGAGATGAAGAAAAGTATATTTTCAAGATATGAGAAAGGGAGAATCTACGGGCCGAAGTGATAGACACTTTGTTGACATGTAAAACCGATGACCAAGAGATTCTTCATCAATTATGGGTTCTTCTAAGATCACAAAAGTTTGTCAGCAAACAAAACAATGATCAAGATTGACCGGGTACCACACTACATGGTTTTAAAGTATGAAATCTGTCTCATTTTTTACATGGTCAGGTCATATGGAGAAAGAGGATTCAACAATTTTTTTCTCCCCTTTATATTTCTTTAATTATATCTTGATTTTTTGTTTTTTTTATGAATATGTATGGGGTGTATGGACATTAGTTGATAGATGCTAAAGAATTTGAAAGAGCCAGCTTTTGGATACCCTATGTTTTTATGCCTTCTTATACTTGTGTGTGAACTACGTAAGATAATAAAACACATGGAGATGTGGTTTGATCAAGATCGATAGACTTAAGTATCAAACACGAAATATAGGTATGACTCATTCAAATATGTAGCACGAAGAGAGTGTTTCGATGGAACCCAGTCTTGGTGACCATCATATTGACGGTGTCCAGGTGATAATGGTATGTTGCATGTGATGAAGATCTCATGTTAAAAACTCCAAATATTTATCAAGAAAATATGTGTATTTTTTATATTTATTAGTTTTTGATAAACATCTTATTTGTTTTAGTCGTGTTTCATTTTTGATAAAATCATAGATGAATTTTTTATGATTTGTTTTGTGGCTATAACATGACGTGGTAAGTAATTAAAAGTGTATGTGGTAAAATGTTTTTTTAAAGGCTAAGTATGTTCTTTTGGGAATCGGATTGGACCTTTTATGTTGAAAAACCTAGGTCTATGGATATAGTTTTGAAAAAGCCCCATTGTCTTGCTAGATCCACTAAGTATTTATGGGAAATCATTTTAAACCACCATCCTATTTTTTAACTATTGCTTGTGAAAATATACCAAGTCAAGCATTTTTTACATAAAGAAAAACATTAGGTCTTAAAAGTATTTTATGTACATGTGAGAAAATGTCATTTATTTATGCAATGTTTTTAAATACCCTTATATCTTGACTCATGTTTCATAGTATCAATTATATGACCTATTTTTTTGAGTTCTTTAAAATTCTCGATTATCTAAGACTATGAACCATAGGGTATGTCATAGGATGACCATCTTGCTAAGCTTCCTTGACACATATTGTGTTGATAAGATAGTTTGGTTTGTATAGATTTACAACCAAGAGAGTAGTGT
Source organism: Amborella trichopoda (assembly GCF_000471905.2). Next base: position 82,233 of record NW_006499092.1, read on the forward strand.
GGTTGAACTATTGTGGTTCAAAAAAATGGTTTTGCATTTTGTGAAACCAAATGGGCATTGAATTATTATTTGGTATGAGACCTGCTATACTACCTCATGACACATGCGTGAGAATATTGAGATAATATTTTTTTTATGTGTTATGTTTGAGTGGGAGCTTTTAACTATCACATAATTATTTTTTAGCTTCTTGGATATTCACATACACATGTATCTTATTATAAAAGATCAAGATAGCTTAACATTCTAGTGGGGGTACATGTTTGTGTTTGGCAAGCCAGCTGGAACACCATACTATAATGTTGTTTACCCATGAAACCTGGATATGTGGTGCTAGTTGTATGGCTGTAGAAGGGAGTAGTTTAATTGAAGAACTCCTTTGTCCTGCTGAGATACGACCCTATACAATGAGTGCAAGTGATGACCTTCAACGACAATAAGTCCTTGATTCACAATGCGACATGAAAAGATGGACTACGACCACGTTCATAATGTGATCCGAGCAGTAAAAAGAAAGAGGCTTCATGATTCCCTCAAAAGCTACATCTATAAATTCTTTTATAAAAGATTGATGGCAAAAGAGTTAATGTAATGAGTAAGAATAAGTGAGAAATGCTTAAGAAAGAGAGAATACAACTGGGGGATGCGAATGTGAGGACGAGATATTGTAAGGCCTTCAAATGTCAAGTGGGAGATGTTGAGTTTATATGGTCATTAAAGGCCCTATGAGAACTTGTAACTAACATCTTGATGTAGTAGAACATAAACGCATTGGCAGTTTGGTCATTTGTGAACCATGATAGGCAAATGCTATTTGCCGATACGCAAACTTGACTTGACGTGTTAGATCAGTCGAGCTAGAAAACCCAAGTTACCTGGGCACAAAATTAAATTGATAAGGGTTTGATGGGTCATCCCTTGATGAGATCGGAGTTGCCTAGATTTGTAGACTGTGTGACCTTTGTGTGTGATGGTTGGCCTCTAGAGACGAGGGCCAAAGCCTCATCATTGAACCATCATAAGACATGCACATATGATAGCCGTAATAAGAAAGTGAACCACCTTTCAGGATGAAGCGTGTACATGTGTGAGATATTACTCATATACACAATAGAGTTCTGGTTACATCAAGTCTAGGTGACATAAATTCATCTATGGAGAAGAATATGTAGTTCATATATTGGGATTAAATCCCCTTGCCTATTGGCTGACTTTATCATGAAACCCTACGGTGGTCTGTGAGTCATGAAAACCGTTGAGTTAGTTTGAGAAAGCAGGTGTGGATTATAGTCCACAATAGAAGGTGGAGTGTTTCAGCGATATTATAATTCCTAGACCTTGTCAGAGCTGATTCCCAACATATTACTTGGTTTTAATTATTTTGATGTTATATGATTGTTAGATTGATTATTTGAATTTTTATAAATCTCTGGATATTTTATTTTTACAAATTGGATTTATAGAATAATATATATTCAATTTTCAGTATTTAAATAATTAGAGAGAAATAAAGCTTATTTTCAATTTTCTAAAAATCAATTTAATAAATTTTTAATTCATTAACTATATGGGGGCCCCACATTAATATGTGAAGCCCACCATTTATTAAGCTCATCATAAAATTGGGTGGCGCCCAATGAGGCCACCTGGGGTGGCACGCCCCACCCATAATGAATTGGCTTACTAAATATTAATCCAGCCATCAAGTTGGAAATCAAGTTGAAAGTAAATGGTGAGGTTTGAAATTAAGAAGGAATGATTTCAAAGTGATATATCGTGCGTAAGAAAACTATGGGAAATTAGAATATGCATAACTATATTTTTTCATATTTTAATATTTGATGGGATTAGATTTACAAAGTTGGAAGGTAATGTTCTAACACCTTCTTTTGTATCATGATGGTTGATCTAAGGATTAGATGACTCGGAACTCTCACCCCACAGATCTCCTATGATCAATGGCCTAGATTCAATTTGCATAAGGATGACTAACTCTCACCCCATAAGTCTCTTATGATCAATGGTCTAGATTCAATTTGTATAAGGATGAATAACCCTAAGGAAACCCTAGCTCATGAGAAGTCTATAAATAGGGGTACTCTCTCCCTCAAATCTCTACACCTCTCTTTTCTCTCTCAAGAATGGGTGGCACATCACCCTAGCTTTTCTATCTCTCCTATCATCTTGAGATTTCTCTCTCTCATCTCTCTAGTTAGTAAGAGAAAGGAGCACTTCCCACCTACGGGATTAAGAGGGGGTACACCCCACTCATATGGGTTGGTTCAAAGCATTGAGGCCTTGATCAATAAAAGTTCCATCCTCTCATATTATTTTGTAAGGGTTTGACCTTACTTGGTAGATCCAAGATAAACCATAGAGCCCGTGTACCATTGGAGGAGTAGACCCGGTGTATGGTGTAGTAGGTTCGGTTGATGCAATCTCCGACATCTTTTTTTTATGATCTTTTATTCCTACCAGTATTATGTGCTTCATGATTTTAAGATCAAGTTTATACAATTTTATTTGCATAAAAAAAGAAAATTTAAAGCGGTAGTAAGTAAGAGTCCTTGGGATTTTTTATACTTTTATTGTTTTTCATTATGTATCTGGATATTTGTAAGTAATCCGGGTGGTGAAAATAAAGAAAAGATAGAAAAAAATTTAATCAGTATTTACTTGCCTGAGTTATATAGTCCAACTTTTACGCCTCTTATGAAGCCCATACTAAACGAAAAGATTTTTTCTTCTCTCATGTGCCTCAATGCAAACTATACATATATGCAAAAGCCATAATATTGGTGGTACGCCATCTTCCATCTGTTCATACAAAAGGAAAGTGGAGATTAAACCGTGCTTTTGTTAGATATTTGGCATACTTTATCAATGGAGAAAGTTTATATAGTGTGTCAACGTTATGTTATAGAAGTAAGGCGCACCTCAAGAATCCACTGGAATAGATTGTTTTGACACTGTAAAACCCTCCAAATGATCATCTTGACCTCGAGATGTATAGATATGAAAAATAATTATATTTGAAGTCTTGAAAATAATGTATCTTGTAGCACATTATTTGGACCATCCATTTTTAAGACTTTCAAGTGTTTGTAGATCTACTTGATCTGCACTATTTTAAGAGCTTTAACTTTCATGATTATGGATAAAAATGCTTTTTTAGGTCATCACAAAGTTTTTTGGCACTAAAAATAATTCTTTTAGCATAATTTAGTGATGTGCGTTACTTGGATTGTTTAAGGTTGACACCTTCTACAAACCACACCCTTCATTAATATACCCATAATTTATCTCCATCGTTGTTTATTATGGATGGATGGTTGATGTGCAAGCTTTAGATGGTAAACCTACACATAATTGGATTTACAATGCTACATCTTAGGCTCAGTTCCTACCAAGGGTAAGGACCCTCTCCCTACTGACTTATCCAAAAAAAAAAAAAACTACGCACAATATCTCACATACAAGAATAACGATTTAAATGAACGACTCAATTCTTTTTTAAGCCGATGGTCTAAGTCACCTTATCTGTTTATCTGATCCATTCCAACTCTTTTGAGGACTTTTCAATTTTTGCTACTTTAGTTCTTGGTGGTCATCCGGATATCATGCTCCTTCAGGAGCATTTCCTATGTTCACTCCCCAGGGTTAAAACTCAATGTAGAAGCCTTAAAATATTTGCATGATTAACCTCTTCACACTAGGTGTGGCATTGGACTCGGACCCAACCCGGGACCCGTTGGGTTTACTCGAATGGTTTCGGGTATAGGTTCAACATTTGGACCCAGAGGGTCAAGTCTTGGTACAAAACCTGGACTCAAACACTATTCCGGTCTAGGTCCGGGTTCGGTTGGACCAGACCAGTACCTGTAAATTGTTGAAGATAAAATACTTCAATCTCAATTCGTTTGGGTGTATTAAGGATCGTATACAATAAGACTTTATAATCATCTTTAGCTATTAAACAATAAATAAGATGGCTTTAAATTTAATGGCAGGTTGTGACATTGTTGCCAATAATTTGGGTATATGATGGTAAAGAAAGGGGGAAAAAAAAAAACAAAAAAAAAAGAAGCTCATAGTGAGGGTGGCAATTGATCCGACTAGACCCAGGACCCGACAGGATAGACCTAAGACCCGAAGGGTACGGATATGGGTCCAACTTATGGACCCGACGGGTCATATCTGGGTCCAAAGCCTGGACCCGAAAACATTTGGATTTGGTCTGGGTCCCGGTCCAGTCGAACCCGACCGTTGCCACCCCTACTTCACACTAGCAAAACAACCACCAAAATAAACAAACAAAAACAGAAAGAGAGAGAGATCAAACGCTCTTATGCGTGGTTGAAAAAGAATAATGCCATATCCATTTTTAAACATGTGATCTAAGTGTTTAAAACCTCAAAACTCAAATATGTTTTGTTGAGCATAAGGCTTAAAAACACGGATTGGTGACTCAAATCGCCTATCTATAAATCGATCAAGATCAGCGGATCAACGATTCTAAGTAGTATTGGCTGATAGAAAATTTAAAAAGTAAAGAACAAAAAAAATTGAAAAATTAAAAATAAAGTGGGACCGGTTCTCTGACAGAGAACTGATTGGTTCCCGATATTTAGTAGAACTAGATTGGCCTGATGATTCTCTATTCAAACCGATTGGTTGCGGTCTGGTTCACCCATTTTTTAAATCTTGTTGAGCCTAATCATGGATGATAATGAGGTGGATACCAAACTTTAAAAAAAAAACTGTCCTAAACCTTCCCTATGGAAGTAAGCGTACAGTATGATCCATCTGGAGCATCCCATACTTTGATGGCAAAAAGAAAAGAAAAAGCAGGTACGCACGCAAAAAAAAAATCAACTAACTACTCCGATAATCTCTCCTGCTACGAAATTGTCCAAATTATTTCAAATTATAACATTTTCGCCCTCATGGGGCTTCATAGCTGGGCGGGCTCGCCGATTATTTCGGTAACACATTTATTTTGTATCTCAGTAACAAATAAAAGAATAAGTGCCTTTTCTTGCTTTCGTCCCTCACCCTTCATGATTATACCATTTTATTTATTTATTTATTTGTTTTTAAGGTTTTGACGTGCATTCATTCATCCTCTCAACCTAATCTCCCTCTCTCTCGTTGTATACTATACGAACGATGTTTTGGGTTTTAGTTCTTTTGTTTAATTTCGGGAGTTATTAAGATTTGAATGTTCCATCATTCATTTATTCCTCAATAGGTGGTTATTAGGGCTGGGAGTTTTCAAACTTTCTTTTGTTCTCTTTTGCTCTTTTTGTTTTGTTGTAATTTCTTTTAGTATCTTAATGAAGCTTATTGTTTCAAAAAAACAGTAGGGCTGCGAATTTGACTACCTGACCCGATTTGGGTCAGGGTAGGGGTTAAAAATTTGGACCCATCGGGTCTCATCCTGGTCCAAATCTTGGATTTGAGTAGTAAAAAATATTATTTTAAAAAATTATATGATGTTTATATATATATTTATAAATGTTAATATAGTAATATATACATACTCTTTTATCTTTTTTGGGCACTCTTTTTTTTTATAGCATTACCCATCCCTTCTATATATATATATATATATATATATATATATATAAATATAGGAAAAGTTATAAAAAAAACCCTATGACCACACTTTCTATGCAACTTAACTCCAACTTAACTTTTTCTCTCGATTTTTTTCTCAAAACAAACTTTCTATGCAAATACTCCCAAAGGAAAAAGTTCATTTATTTTAGACAGAAATGCCCTTTACGTACATAAAAATCATTTTTCGCCAAATTTGACAGTGACTTTGGACTCCAGTGACACATTGCTGGAGCGCACCATCACATTGTCGAAATGCACAAGTGCCGGACAGCCCTAAGACAACTACCGGATCGAAACTAACTACTACTGGACCACCTTTTACATAGTGCTAGAACCCTGGAATCCAGTAACATCTACTGCTGGACTGCCTTTTGCCACTGTTGGACTACCATGTACAACTGCCGGATTACGTTTTATACCATGCAGAAGCCCTACTGCCTAACAACATTTTACATAGTGTTGAACCCCTACGGTTAGACCGTACTTTACACAGTGCTGAAGCCCTACTACTAGACTGCACTTACACAGTTCTGGAGCCCCTAATTTGGTGGAATAGTAGAGAGAGAGGTGTGGGTAAGGTAAAAGTGAGAGAGGGTAGTTTAAGGTTTTTTTTGGTCGGGAGTTATTTGCGTACAAAATGTACTTCGGGAAAAAAAGTAAGAAAAAGTTAGGTTGGGTAAGTTGCATAGAAAATGTGGTTTTGGTTTTTTTTCTTTTTTTTAAATTTTCTCATGTTATTTCGGATACGAGGTCTAGTACTAGAGTAAGGATATTTTGGGTAAATTAAAAATTGATCCAAAATAGGTAAAATTACAAAAAAAAAAAAAAAAGAAAAAATCCCAAGACCACACTTTCTGTCTAACTTACCCCAGTCTATGTCTTTCTTTCACTTTTTTCCCAATAAGCTTTCCATACAAATACCCTTAATTGAAAAAGTTCATTTTTTAGACGGATATGCATATCTTGTACACAAAAATCATTTTGGACAGATTTGACGTTGACTTTTGGACCCAGTAGCATAACCAAACCACATTTTACACAGTGATCATTTTGGACAGATTTGAAGTTGACTTTTGGACCCAATAGCATAACCAAACCACATTTTACATAGTGAAAGCGCTACTGCCGAATCGCACTTTGCATAATGCCGATGCCTTGCTGTCAGACTCAACTAGATAGTGCCGGAGCGCTGATGCTGGATTGCATTCTCCCTATTTTGGTGGGATAGAGGAGAGATATGCGTGATTAAGGTAAAAGTAAGAGAGAGTAGTTTAGGGATGTTTTTTATTTTGATAGGGGGTTTTTGCATAAAAAGAATATTTTGGAAAAAAAAATGAGAGAAAAAATTCGGTTGAGGTAAGTTGCATAGAAAATGAAGTTTTGAGTTTTAATTTTTTTTGTTAATTTTCTCATAAAAAAACAACTCAAGAAAATGTGAAAATATCATAGACTTATAATTTGAAAAAGTAAATATGATTTTAAATAAAAAAATATAATAAAACCATTCACATTTAATACAAAATATCATTAATAACCCGTACTAATATTACTCATTTAATTACAGCTAAGTTAACTAATATGTGCTGCTGTATCCTAATTGCTGTCAATTTCATTGCCATTGTTCTGTACTTAACGCGATTCACCATAAAGGACGCAAAAATAGACAAATGACCCCAACACTATTCTAAATGATCGAAACATCCCAACCCTTCTATGGATATACCCAGAACACCCTCGCCAGCTATTAAAAACAAGCGAAAGGGCATATCTGAAACAAATAGGAAGACAAGGGTATTTTCTCCGGGGATGAAAACGGAAGGGCACAATGATTAGTAGGTTGTGGGAGTGGCTAAAGTAAGGAAACAAATAAATACGTTCCCAGATTTATTAATGTATGGTTTGCGTCGACTTTTTAACTCGTGAATTTTCTCTTGCGTTTTTGTTTCTCTCTCTAATACTTTCTCTCTCTAAAACTTGTTGGTGCGGCCTGGCTGGCTTTCTTTTTGTAGAGAGAAGGAAGAAGGCTTGGTGACCGATTCAGCCGCACCTCTCTTCGCCAAAGGTACGCTCCTCCATTCTTCTCTCCTCCGCCAATCTCTCTGTTCCAGGGTGTTAGGGTTAGGGTTTCCGACATCCCTTACACCCAACCATTTCCCTCTTTTCATCTGATTTACGCGCCCTCTCTTCTCGGATTAGGGTTTCTCCTTATCGCTTTCTAACTGCACGCTTTTCCCCTCCCTTTGTTTCTTTCTTCTCTTTCGCTACAGAATTTCTCTCTCTAGGCTTAGGGTTAGGGATTAGGGTTCTCGGGATCTGCTGATTTTGGTTATTCTCTTTTGAGTGGTGGTGTTTGCTTTCGAAGGATGCCTTTTGGTAGATTCAGAGAATGGAGGTCTTTTTAATGACATTGTCTTAGCTGAGGAGGAAGAATAGGAAGGTTCTTTGCAGAGACAGCCATGAGTGCCTCCAGGTTCATAAAATGTGTTACAGTTGGTGATGGTGCCGTAGGAAAAACCTGTATGCTCATCTCGTACACCAGCAACACGTTCCCCACTGTAAGTCTTCACCTTAATCTGGATTTTCGATCCTTTACATTTCTCTGATTTTCAAAACAATCTTCTCTTTTTTTTCGTTGATGTATTCTTTCCATTGTGGTTTCCTTGATAATTGATTTGTTTTTATGAACAGGACTATGTACCTACTGTTTTTGATAACTTTAGTGCGAATGTTGTTGTGGATGGGAACACTGTGAACCTTGGATTGTGGGATACGGCTGGTGAGATCGGGAGTTTCTTTGTGAAAAATTGAGTCTCTTTTGTTCTTTTTGGCATTTCGAGGAAGATTTGGGATTTTAAGGTCTCATGTGAATCTGGATCGCAGGTCAGGAGGATTACAATAGGTTAAGACCTTTGAGCTATCGAGGAGCAGATGTGTTTCTTTTGGCCTTTTCTCTTATCAGCAAAGCCAGCTACGAAAATGTTGCAAAGAAGGTAGCTTTTTTTTAATATCATTTTTATGACAATTTTTTATTTGTACCTTTTGCTGTCATACTACAAGGAGAAAAAGGACACTTAGATGACTTTGTCAGTGGTTTGGTCTTTTACTAGTTGTTATTTTTTTTATCAATCTTCCCTGCTGTTGCCTCCTTTGAAGGAGTAGAGTTGATTTGCACTGTTTGTCATGTCTGATGGTATTTGATTATGCAGTTGGGTTCTACAAGCCTATATATATATATATTTGTTTTTGTTTTTATAGAATTTTTTAACAGAGTTCACTGTTTAACTTTGTGTGAATTAAGCGTTTTCTTTCTATCTGTTGCAGTGGATTCCTGAACTTAGGCATTACGCTCCTGGTGTTCCGATAATTCTGGTTGGGACAAAGCTTGGTAAGGTTTTCTAAACAACTTTATTTTTTTTTTGATAATTTTCACAGGCTTTGTTTTATTACATTCTAACATAATTCATATGTTGAAATCTCCTTAACTGTGCATGCGTGCCTAACATTGTTATTCATGCATCTTTCATTCCGTCTTACTTCTTATGGAATTTACAGGAGTGGTAATTTGTTTTTAGTTTACCAATGCTGTGTATATAGGACCAATTATGTTGCTCCAAAGAATCACACAAGCTTTACTTTAGGCTATTGATTTTTGGTAACTTTATTCTAGATTGATTTGTCTAGAAAATGGGTATTGGCTGAAACCTGTCATTGTTTGTGTTCATATTTGTGCTTTCTTATTATGTGAATGGACATGGCACTCTTTCAAAGGCATCTAACCGTATGCTAACCATCATTCATGTATTTATAGGGCTTTCTTTATATTGCTGTGTGGCTGCTTTTGACGCTATTTTGGGTGTGACCTTCAAATAGTTTTCTTTGATTGCATTTTAAAGCTTTTATTTGTTATTTTATTTTGGGTGTCATTTGTTTGTGATGAGAACGTATAAACTCCAACTTTTTTCCAAGATAGAATCTTATTGGCTGATTTATCGTTTTTTGAATGTTTCTGGGTCTGAAAATGCACATTGCAGCTGTTATCGGCTGATTTAATCCAATTTAAATTGATTTGACTTAGATTTGGACAGATTAGGACCTAATTTTTCTTGTTCTTTCAAGAAAGTAATTATTCTCATTTTTTCCTTATGCACAATTGAGTTGTGTCATGTAGAATAATGCCTCCCTATATTTGAATGTAATTCAGCTTTGTAATCAACATTGAATCTTGTGAATGGGTGGATGCGCATTTAGGTGGTGATGGGGCTACCCTGCCTAAGCAGGCGCCTTTGAGTTCCTAGGCAGTGAATATCGGGAAAAAAGTCATCAATTTGTAATTTATGTAGTGGTGTATGTTTCTTATCCTTTTTCTCAAAAAAGCCAAAATATGTTTGTGCTGTTATGTACAATCTTAAAAGTGCTATATACATGCATGCAAATACATAATAACATCCCTGCATATTATGACGAAGTATGGTTAATTTACACTTGATGAAACCTTAATATACTGTTCTATTGGTCTTGGCGGTTTTTAGAACCTACAAGAGGCACCTGGGTATGCGGATTAGGTGCCTGCTGTTTAGGTTTGTCTTTCTGATAATCTTACTGCACCCCCTCTCTAGGCGGTGCCTAGGTGAGTGCTTTTACTGACATTGGTTAGATATATACTATCTTAAGATGAATGCTTTCTTCAGAGTTATCATCGTAATAAAACTGTACCAGAACAAACTAGCAGGACCATGTGTCCAATAAAAAGAAAAAGTGAAATGCTTACAAGAACTGGCTTGAAGAACTATGTGGTATGATATGGATTTGGGATGCAGTGCTGCAACTGTTGCACCTTAACTAATGATGATGAAGCTGGAACCCTACTAGTCTTTTGTCCATATGAGGTACATGTATCAATTTGCACACTTGTACCCTTTCTTCAAATATTTTGTAGTCATGTTGTTTTGAGGCCTGAACCATTGCCCATGTTGATACCGTTGGCCAAGTATCAGTGCGCATACTTGTGCCCTTTTTTCAAAGATTTTGGCCAACGTTGGTTGGAATTTTTTTCCCTGAATTTTTTAACAACCCCTTCCCCCAAGAAATGGTGGGTTTTAAAGAGGAAACCTTCTCTTTTGGATAAGAGAGTTCTTTCTGTTAAGGATTGAAGAAGAGAGTGTACATTTGGGCGCTTGACTTTTTTACATCTCTTGTTGCAATGGTGCTTGAGTGCATCCATGGCTCCCCATCCATGACCCCCCATCCATGACCAATCTATGCATCATTGCTTTTCCTATGTTTTTGAAGTCTTGACATTTTTGAAATAGCATTTTTGAATGTTTTGGTTATTGGGGGGGATTTGGTTTTTGTGTTGTCCATAATTTAAAATAGTGGTATCTAGTTTCCATAGGTCCTCTGTTCTGTGACCTCTGCCTATAAGATGCACACTGACCATCCAATGGGGCCTTGAAGTTCCTATGGTTCCTCATTTTATCTTTTTATTTTTTGTACTTGTTCCTTTTTCTGATCTTTTATCTTTGCATAAACATTTTACTTTTGTGATTGCTAATTGGACTAAAAATATACGAAATTGGATACTCCTTTACTGTTTTCCTGCTTCGGTGCTTCTTGTTTGCTTGGGTGATAGCTTTTCATGTTGTTTTTCTTGTTTGATATAGGTAATTATTTATGTTGACATCCTTTAAATGTTTTATATGTATGGAGAATTTGTGTAGATCAATGCCGAAAGCATATTCTGAGGAACCTGAACATGTTCCCAGAATAAAGCATTATATTTACAGCATGGTGAATTCTTGCCTTAGGTGGGACATTGTAATCTCTTTTTTCTTGATTGCTGCCTTTCTCTCTATCTCTCTCTTGATAAATCTAGTTGATTTCATTTCTATTCAAATTCAATGGTGTGTTAACTCTGATATGGAAGAAGCACAGCCACTATGATGGGCTTTCTACTTTCAGGGAGGCACAGGAGATTGGAAATCGATGATCGAGAAAACGTTATTTTTCTTGTTAGGGAAATTGAGCAAATTTACTTTATGAATTTTAGTTTCTTAGCCTTGTTTGACACATTAAACAACTCAAAATCAGATGAGTATGTGGTACAAAAATTTGTTCTTGAATGAGATTCTCTCTGATGATATGTTTATGGATTTGTGAGATATTGGATTGGATGCATTTTGAATTGTACTGTGTAGTTTGCCATTTACCGATGGAGTCGTAATGTCCATGGAGAACATCACTCGGCTTTGTGCTTGATTTTGACTTCAAGTCTTTCTTTTACAGTTCTAGGGAACTAATGACCACCCAGGGAGATGTATTAACCAAGGTTCAGAAACTTGTCTTGGCCAACGTACCCGGCCCTTGGCCAAGGGAAGTAACTTGGCAGAGTCCGAGTGGACTTCGCTGAGTCACGTAGAACCAGAAAAAGGTCATTTTTTGTTAAAATAGTTAAAATAAGAAAAAAGTAAAAGAGGCGATAGAAAGCATTAGAAGACTAAAAAGATGAAAAAGATCTATAAAATATGGATTATTGAAAATTTTGATTTTGATTTTGAATATTTCAGAAATTTTTTTTAAAAAAGGGAATTTTTTTTGAAAGTTCTCAAATCATCTTAAAAACTACCAAAATCATGTGGGGCAAGTTGCTATGGAACTTGGTGTTACATGGCCTCACCCGAGGCGAGTCAAAGTAACTTGCTCGAATCCGAGTGGACTTTGGCGAGGCACGGAATGCTGGTGGAAACATTTTGATGCAAACGTGCCGAGCTTTACAGAAGGAGATATGTGAGAGAGATGCATAATGATCTCTTTTACATCTAAGAATATGGCAAATTGCTGTTAGATGAAGCTTGACAAAGATTAAAGACAAATGACAAATTTATTGACATTGTGAACAATATAGATAGTGACTCATAGGCAAATATACGAAACTTCTGAAATGTATTCCTATAATGTGTAGGATCTTCTTCAGATGCTGCATGGAATTTGACTATGTCCATCACATTCTTTCCATACTTGTTTGGATAGAGATATATATGAGATTGTTTTGTAACTTCGAGGTTCGAGTACACGGATATATTGCATCTAGAACTAGTATTCCTTGTTTTGAATTTTGATTACTCTTTCACCCACACAGACCAATTAATGCACACTCTCCTTCTTGTAGAGCTTAAAAATAGAGGTCATGTCAAATTTAATGCCGTTCGAGTCATGAATTAGTAGTCTTCTCGGACCAAGCTCCTAGTGCATGGTGGATTCCATATACTGCCTTTTGATGCTTTAATACTTAGCAAGGAAGACTGATTACTTGGAGGTAGAGAAGGTGTACCTCTTAACACCCCATGGTGGAAGACATTGTCACATCCATACGGAGATGCCTACTGTTTTATGGAAACCAATTGCATGAGTGTGTGAATAATAATATTTTTCAATAGTAGTTTTAGAATGCAGGAGAAAAATATTTCTTTTATCCATGCTATGTCCTTCCCTGAGCAAAACTCTGTGCCTTAGAGTGACTGAGTCCACCATCAGACTTGATTTTTGCAGTTATATACCAACTTTAATCCTTTTTTAAGCCATATGGTGAATGTGATTATGGTTAATTTCTTCAAATCTTCTACTGCATCTCCTAATATTGGGATTAGGAAGGAATTTAGTCAATAGATGCAAAGATTGATGAACATGTTAGTTGTTCACTAGTAATGGAAGGGATACTTGATTCAGTACCCTGGTCCTGTAACTGGTTCAGGATGTGACAAGGCTTAGTAGGAGCTACCTGTCGCTTTTTTTTTTTTGGTACACCTAGAGAGGTTTGGGAGCATCCACATTGGCGTGTCAATGTCGTAAGAGAAACTGAGATGTCATTTTCTGAAGGAAAGAGAACTGAGAATCTGAGAAACTGAGGAAGGAATGTGAAAAACCATCCATAGATGCAAAGATTGATGAACATGTTAGTTGTCACAAGAATGGAAGGGCTACTTGATTTAGTACCCAGGTCCTGTAACTGGTTCAGGATGTGAAGATGCCTTAGATGGAACTACCTATCAATTTTTTTATTATACGTAGAGAGGTTTGGCAGCATCAAGGTGGGATGTCAATGAAGTAAGAGAAACCAAAATATCTCTTTTTTGAAGAGAGGAGAAACTGACAATCTGAGATATCATTTTTAGTAAATATATCAACACAAACATCATGTCCCTGCTGAGCAGTAACCTTTCAAAGAACTTTTCCTTCCTGTTCACTTTCCCTTGCATGATTGGGATTGCATTCATGCTTAATTGAGAACTTGCTGTTGCTGATCACTTACCTTTGCTATGCAGTATCTCTGCACTACATTCATTTTAGGTTCATGCATAACTGATAACTTTCTTTTGGTGATCCGGTGAGCATTGTAAAATATCCCTAAGGTGCTTTTCATGGCTCGGATTGGCCATTTCTCAATTTCCCACGGGTTGAAAGTTAATTCCCAAAATGTTGGAGATTGCTGTTATTGAAATTGGGCCACCCTGGAATTTCCCGGATGCAATATTTTGTTCTAGGAGGTCCTTGCCTCTTAGGTTATATTCTATGTGATTGTCTTATTTTGTTTCTGGATCAAAGTCATTTTCCATTGGAACTCCTCAAATGATACCTAAATATCTAAAATAGCTATAGGTAAGCTTACTTTTGCAGATGTCTGGAATGTTTGGTATGAATTTGGGCCAAAACAGTCTCGTAAATGTTGTAGATATGTTATCATTTACATCCAGAAATAAGTAGTGTTGATATTTTGGTAGGATGGATCTGAAAGCCACTCCTGTGTGAAGAGGCTAGTTTGAGGCAGAATTCCCCAATCTTTACCATAATTTCAATTTTTATCCATGACATTGCATTTGTGCCAGGTGTTGGAAAACATCGTTTCTTTTTCTTCAAACGCGTAGTCGGAGTCATGCAGAAGGTGGGTGGGAGAATCTTCTATGAAATATTTTTATGAATTTTATATGGTTAGCTGGGACCCTCTTTCTCTGGGCTGGTTCCATCTTTTATTTGCAAAGAAAGTTTTGGAAGATGAATTGCTTGACATTCTTTGATATGTCTGGGACAAGGCCGCTGCCTCCTGGTTTGACTTCCCTAGAGTTGTCATCCTTAATAGTTGAACATGAGCATGGTTGATGACTAATGGGTGAGAATTTTCCTCGGTGGCCAAGATTAAATGTTACCCGCATTTCTTTATTGCATTACTGGGATTATGTTCAGGAGTGAACTAGTAAATTGTTTTTGAAGTACAAATGTCTTCAGTAAATTTTTGGTACTTTTTGGCTATCAGTTTCTCATGGATGGGACATGCTGATTGAAACGATCTGAAACTATGCCCTTTTTTGGCAAGGATGAGAAACTTTGCTCTGAAACTAAAATAGATGGTGGGAGGAACAGTTATTAACGTAGGGCCAGTTTGGATTTATGCAAATTTGGTAGTTTGGAGGATAACGCAAATAAAATCTTGAGGGGTTTAAACCCGTTTGGATATTGCTAGATTTTTTTATGGAAATAAAAAAAGCTACCAATTTCATGCTAAACAATCTGCATTCCAAAATATTCTACTGGGAGTTGATTTTGTTATTTTTTTTTGGCTAACTAGTTTCTTGACTTGAAGTTGTCAGGATCTATCTTTTCATACCCACCCTTCCTCTCTTAGGGTAGAGGAAAGGTGCCCAGCCACCCGCTCCTGTCACAAACCTCCTCATGTCACAACTCTCTAATTTGGTTTGCCCCACTAAAAGTAGGGATTCTAAGAGGCATTTTTTAATATGAAAAAGCACTCGAAAACCTTGTTTCTCCCACTAAACTCTAGAGAGAGAAAACCTACTCTTCACAATTGAAAAACATGGGAAAGTGTTACTGATAAAAAGAATCGTAGGAGCTCGGTTCTCTCTCACAGAGCTATGATATGCTTCTCCTTTTTCAAAACCATGGGACTAGAATCACAGAGGCTCTCTCTATCTCATCAAAATCAACTGTCACTGCTCATCTTCCCGCTAGAAACCCTGGGAAATGGAGCCATGGAACCACCTCTCTCTCTCTCTCTCTCTCTCTCTCTCTCTCTCTCTCT
>NW_006499092.1:98406-164122 GCF_000471905.2 Amborella trichopoda
AGAGAGAGTAGTAGTAGTAGTAGTAGTAGTAGTAGTAGTGTGTGTGTGTGTGTAGTGTGTGTGTGTGTGTGTGAGAGAGAGAGAGAGAGAGAGAGAGAGAGAGAGGTCTACAAAAGAATGAACAGTCAATGGGCATGATAAAATAAAATGGTAAGATTTGTCATTTAGGGTGGAGAAACTTGCAAGTTTTTTTTGACGAGAATAATTGTAATTATGCATTCAACCTGGCCCTTCTATTGTGGCTTGAGGAGCTGGAAAGATCATTAATGGATGTGTGGAGGTTATAAGAGTTACTGGTAGTGATCTTTTTGTATATGCTCTTCTCTAGTTGGGGTCTTGCACTATACATTATGAGATGGATAGGAGATATAGGAAGCATTAACTTATTAATTGCTGGAAACCTGAAAGTTTCATGTGAAGCCTTTTGTCCCAACCTAACCAAAGTTAAAGCATTTGTTCCTGTTGGAAATCTGTGTCCTGAATATTACGTGAGGTTTTTTACTCACCTAAAATTATGCTAGGTTCCTTCCATGAATTTCATAATTGCAAGATGGTTCATATTTACATTATATGGTTCAAAATATAGTTAATTTGCTATTGAGATCTATGCGACCTTGGGTGCCAGGTATATCTTACTAGGAAGATTTAAATCTGAATTACTTATTGACTTAGAGCTAATATCAATGTTTTGGGCTGCTGCAAGTGATTGATCTGTTAGTCGACAAGGGGCATGATGTATTTATGTCAAATGAGTGATTTGGTAGTTGCTGCCGAGATGTTAGACCACTCGTAGCTTTATTTTGGATGATGCTTGTAATTTTTTTTTCCATAAATTTTGTTATCAGTTTCAAAAGATCTGCAGTTTCTTTGAATACTAATACCTTTTATTCATTGGTGTGTGTGGCTGGTTTAGCTTGATAAAATCTTCGTTGGACCTAGCTCAAATGTACATTCTCCTTTGCTTCTCTACTTTCTGTTACATCCTAAGGATTTTGTTCTCGGGAAAATCAAGATAAGGATATGATGCAATTAAATAACTTAGAGTAGAAGATTTTCATCCCCTATTTATTCAAGGAGTTACTGTTGTTGACGAAGAAAGTTCATTATTTTTTGGAAGCCTATATCCTAAAAACTTTGTTCTAGGAACTGGTACAATCCTATTCCCCGAAATTGTGGAAAATGCACTTTTCCTGTATGTTTTCTTCCTGCATTTCATTCAATATCTTGTGTTTCCTATGCACATCTGTTGATTTCAAAACCTGTTATTGAGGATTACATTTCTTATTACTTCTGTGCTTCTCAAAGCATTTGCTTAATCTCTCATGTTTTTGACGCTATCTCCCTTTACTGCCTCTCTCTCCCTGAACTATCTCAAATGGTTTCCACTAAAAATATCCATATAAAAATATCAAAACCCAAACCTCGTCTATTCGATCACCAAAAGTCCTCACTATTGACCACTAGAAGCTTCGAAAACTACGAAGCATTGCCTTTGATTTTGGAAGAAATTGAAAAAGTAAAAAATTTATCAATCTTTCGATAAATCACTAAATAGAGGTTTTTGGGGGTTTTTTCTCTCTCTAGATGGCACGGATTTGGTTTTGGGGCTTTAGAATGTTCCCCAAAACCGTTTTCCCCCATTTTTTGGGACGAAAAATTACTATTTAGACCGTATCGGAGGGCATTTTTCTGCCCTCGGAAACTTGCATTGAGGCGGCCGCCTTGACGCTAGCCCCCTAGGTGCCGCCCTCGGCAACTTGCATCGAGGTGGCTGCCTTGACGCAAGCCCCCTAGGTGCCCCTCCTAGGTTCCGCCTAGGCGGTTGGGCGGCCAAATTTTTGAACACTGCACCCCATAAAGCAAAGCTGGTCTAATAGCTGTCCAGCTTTACTTTATGGCACAGCAAAGATCCTGTTACACAATCTGTGGGTGTGCAAACATGCACATCACAAGCTTATGTTGGTGACTTGTGAGGGCCCCAACCTGTTCAATATATTCCAAACTTTGGTGCCACTGAACAACAAATTGTCTCCATCATTTCTATTTCGTAGTTTGTCTTTTTCACGATTTTTTTGTCTGTATCTTATTTTAGAAGTAATAAGGCTCCATTTTGACATTCTCAAAGCTGTTTTTTCTGTTGAATGTATTGTCTTGCATTTCTGATCGCTAACTTCTATAAATCATGTGTAATGAAACATTTTTCCTGCTTGGTGAAGTGAGTTTGAGGGTCCCTACCTGTTCAGTACATTCCAAACTTTGCTGCACTGGACAACAAATTATCTTTATGATATCTATTTCATGGTTTGTCTTTTTCACAGATCTTTTATTTGTATCTTCTTTAGAAGTAACAAGGCTTGACGTTCCCAATACTGTTTTTTCTGTTGATTGTGTTGTTGTGTTTCTGATTGGTCAGTTTCCCTGCTCGGTGAAGTGAAAAGTTTGGACTTTAATGTTTTGTGTTCACCCTTTTATTTTTTATTTTTTGGGGTTACAACTTCCATAGATTTCTTTTGCTTCATGACATCCTTGATTTGATACTGTGGAAAGTGATTCACAAAGAATGAAGTTTTTGGTAATTTGGGTAGAGATGATGATGAAGCTTGAGACTGCCAAATATACCATTGATCCATGTTGTTTGCATGGGAGTTCCCTCTGGCACTGTGTGTATTAGGTTATTTACAATCCATTGGTGGGTTAACTGTTTATACCTGAATGTACTACAAGTTTTGTGGTGTTTCTGGTTTTTAGGTGCTTTTCTCTCTCCCCCTCACACACACAACAACAACAACAACATAGACACTTTGCATGACATGAAGTTGAACGAGTCTAATATGCACAACTACTTGGAAATGGTTGAGTTCGGTGGATATTTCCAGGACATATGCATCCTTAACAAAAAATTGTCTTAATATGTGTCCTTTGCTTTACCCAAACATTGATACCATCAAAAGTGATTCACAAATATTTCTGATAATTTGGGTAGAGATGATGATGAAGCTTGAGGCTGCCCAATGAGCCTTTGGACTCTATGATTGGCAGAGTACTCTCTTTCCCCCCTCTCTGATAAACACACACAAAAACAGATCTACATGGATGAGACTAAAGATATACTGATACTTGAAAATGGTTGAGTTGGGGGATGATATTCAGAGATGTGCGTTGTCAACAGAAAATTGTCTTGGATATGTCCTTTGTTGTACCTGAGCATCATAATTGAAAAGCATAGTTAATAATATGCTGAGCATGTTTACAGTAGGTGCTACCTTTGCATTTGTCCTTTTAAGGTTACAAAGGTCATAGTCTTTCATCAAATGTTTTTCTCTGTAACGACACTTCCAAAGTGAGTAATAGAGGTTTGTTTGTGCAGATCTTCGAGAAGACAAGCAGTTCTTTATAGATCACCCAGGTGCAGTGCCCATCACTACTCTCCAGGTACCTTACCATCCATTTGAAGACTCCTCTCCTTTTTCTATGTGCCATCTTATTGTACTTTCTGACGGTTGTGTTTTGTAGGGAGAAGAGCTGAAGAAACTGATTGGAGCTCCTGCATACATAGAGTGCAGTTCCAAGACGCAACAGGTTTCTGCTTCTTTTCTTGGAGACATTTTGGTTTGGTCTATTGCATTATGTGTGAGGTATTGTTAGTTGATGTACATTTTTTGTTGTCTTTTATAATTGTGCAGAATGTGAAGGCAGTTTTCGATGCAGCCATTAAGGTGGTTCTCCAGCCGCCCAAGCAGAAGAAGAAAAAGAAGAGAAAGGCACAAAAGGGCTGTTCCATCTTGTGATTCTAGCGAGAGAAAAAGGCCACCGACCCACCGTTCATGCTATCTCTCTTCTTTCTCTCACCATCTCTCTCTCTCACTCTTAATCTCTAAGGAAGCTGGTCTTGGGGTGTATAGTCCTCTGACATTTTTAGAGCATGGAAAATCATCAGGTGAATTGTTTCTATTTTGGGTTTTGTGGTGATCTATATGAAGGCTAACTCAGAGATGCTTCTTCTAGGAAAGATTTCTAGCAGAGGGAGGTGAGAAAGACCCTGCCTCGTGACTATTTCCGTGCATGGACCATGCAGCTCTTTCACATTCTGTGTATCTTTATCTTTTATATATTAAATTAGTACAAGGTTTGCACATGACCATCACCAGTTCTCTTTGCATGATGATGTGGTGTACTGGCACGTTCATGGAGGCACCTTATTTTTTAGTTCGATGATGATGCCCCAGTGCTCGTGTTTCTGCTTGTTTACGGACTTGACTTATTTTTACGATCCATCTGCAAAATATTCACGTGTCCTGTGGCGATTATAATTTGCATAGATGGATGATGGGTGGCTTTTTCTTCCACGGGTGGAGTTTGGACATTGAGATGTGGCGCCTCCCGTGTCGATTCGTTCTCACCCGATAGACAGCTCGTTCTCACCGGATAGACAGCTAGTGTATGTATGTCGAGAGAGAGAACTTAAGCAAAATAATAGATTGTTGAGATTAAACAGAGAGAGAGAGAAAGAGAGGTAACATGAGCAAAATAATTGATGGCTGAGCTTAGGGGTAGAGAGCGAGAGAAGATGAGCAAAATAATGTCTGATCTTCCTTTAAATTGTTTCGCTTTCTATTTGTGGGTTTATTTTTGGACGCTAACGGGCTTTGTAAATTTTAATGAGGGAAAACTCGCACGAGTAAAACATCAGCATATTGACTCGCTGAGTGGGGGGATATTTGTGCGTGCTCCACCAGAAAAAAAAGATGCGGGGGCTAAGCACGAATATGTGCTGTTTCAATATTGAAAGTCAGCATGATTCCTGATTACTTTTCACTGGCTTCATCTGGACCGTACACATCAAATCCAATGGTCCGCAGGGATTTGAATGATGGTTGGCAGGGATTTAAATGATGGTTGGCTTTCGGGGAAAATCAACCCACTTGCCCTTTGGATTTTTTTTGCAAATTAAAGAAACTTGAAGCTTGCAAAGGTTCCTGCACTACATGTTCCCAGTTTTCTTTTACTCGATTCTTGATACCTCAATTGTTTTAATTCGGATGCTATCCCTACCCAGGTGCCAAATATTTGTAGAAGGGATTGTCTACAATGTGATTATTTATCTTTGATACGGAGAGGTCACATTTACATACGATTATTTATTTTTGATATGGGGAGGTTACAATTACATACAATCATCCGATTTGAAATCTAATAGCTTGAGTGTATCACAAAAGTCAGGAATGAAATAGTTGGAATATGCATGCCTTTTTATGTTTTTTCTCTGCTTCAATTTGTGAGCCCCTCAAATCGGTAGCGGTCAATTGTATTCTTGTGATGTCCAAGTCTTGCCCCACCCCACTTCAACTAATAAAGCTCAGTGGAGATATATATATATGTTCAGCATAAAGCGGTAGAGTAGCACACTTGAAAACATAAGATTCTTGAATGACTGCTTTTCTAGATGTCCCACTCGGCGACCATCTTCCAGATTCTCTATCTCTCCCCCTCTATATACCACCCTTCCGCCTTGAACCTGTCATCCATGCATACCCTTCTCCCTCCAATGGCGTCCAAAAGGATCATCAAAGAGCTCAAGGATCTCCAGAGAGACCCACCAACTTCATGCAGTGCAGGTGCTCTCTCTCTCTCTGCATTTGCTTTTCTTCTTTTGGTTTGCTCTTTCAGAGAAAATATAATGGGGAAGAAAAGAGAGAGAGAGGTTTGAGTATGGAAGGTTAAATTGGCAGGTCCTGTAGCAGATGATATGTTTCACTGGCAGGCAACCATCATGGGTCCTAACGACAGCCCATATGCTGGCGGTGTCTTCCTCGTCAACATTCACTTCCCCCCTGATTACCCTTTCAAACCCCCTAAGGTAGAGGGGCCTTCTTCCTCCTACTTCCCAATTTAGAGGTTATATCTCCAGGATTGAGAGGTGTTTGTGGTGAAAATGCAGGTTGCATTCAGGACCAAAGTGTTCCATCCCAATATCAACAGCAATGGCAACATCTGTCTTGACATTCTCAAAGAGCAGTGGAGCCCTGCTCTCACTATATCCAAGGTCCCTCGCTCAACCACTTCTCTACAACTCTGTAAACCTCTTTGGATCACTCGAAAAATGGTGTGTTGCAGGTATTGCTGTCAATATGCTCGCTGCTCACAGACCCCAATCCTGACGACCCTCTGGTTCCTGAGATTGCGCACGTGTGCAAAACTGACCGATACAAATACGATTACACCGCCCGAAGCTGGACTCGGAAATATGCAATGGGATGACACACACACATGCACTCTCACTCTCTCCCATGAGAGAGCTGTTGCCATTATGGCAAGAGACCGAATAAAGCGGAACAAATCCATCGGAAGGTGTTTCTGGATGTGTTGTTGTATGAGTAGTTGATGACTGCGCTTAAGTGCACTTGTGTGTAATGGCACTTCGTCTTTATAATTGACACTGCAAGATTTCCAAGTTTGTTTCTTGAATATTTTCTTCATATTTTTAAGAGTTTGGGGTGGTGGAACTTTTTATATTGCTGAATTATTGTATAATTTTATACATGAAACTACCGCATACACCGTGGCTTTGACGAAACGCCTATGATTCTATTCTAGCACCTTCAATTCTACAAAGTTATTTGCATTTCAGGAAAATAAACATGGACTACAACTTTCAAATCACCCACCCAGCCGGGTGGCTTTGGAAAATGTCAATCAGGTTGGCTTGACCCATACATCAACCCAGCCCTGGTCTTGGTCTGGGTCTGGACTGGGATATTAGACCCAACAAGTTAGGTATGGGTCCATTTGACTTAGATCAGATCCAGGTTGGGTCATGATATTTAGAAAATTACATGAAGACTACTGGTTAGGTGCCTCGATCTCGCCCTCTAGATCCGGATGATCAGGTGACAGGCGTCTCAGGTTTCAAGGGAACCCGAGACTTTGATATCGCTCTCTTGGGAATCTTGCTAAAAAACAAGGGCAGGTAGACCAATCGATGAAAGAGGAATTTAAGATGGGTTTGAGACTTACTCAGGCTGGCTTGCGTGGGCACCCTATTAGATCACGAAAAAAGCCCCCCAGTCGTAAAACTGGTTCGAAATCGCCTCCCTTGACTTCTCCTGCTTCTGCAATCACATACACATAACAAATGTTACAAGATAAGCGGGTCAAGGGACCCCACCTTGCCTTTCGGGAACGTGCACGGACGTGCACATTCAAAAAGAGGGAGAGAAGAATGAGAGAAGAAAGATTGGGGTTAGAAGAATTTGACCAGAGGTGAGACCGACACAGTAACTAAACTAGGAAGTAATTGACCCGTCGTGGCAATAAAATGGGTTCGGTAACTCAGACCGGCTCAACAGAATTACTACTAGACGACAATACCAATACCGACTAGCTAAATACAGGCACAGTAACTCTGACTGGCACAACGACATTATGGCTAAATGACATGACTACCATGGAAGGCTAGTCTCGACTTCTCTTGGTCAAACGAAAGGGTAAGAGAAAGAAAGAAGAAAAACAGGAAGATAGAGAGAAAAGAAGAATAAGAAGAAAAGAAGAGAAAAGAGAAGAATAAGAGGGAAAATAATGAGAGAATAAGAAGAGAGAGAAGGGAAGGAAGGGAGAAGGAGGACACAGACGGCAATGAGATGGGGAGAGAGAAGACTCAGAGGGCAATGACTTCCACTGGCTATGACGTGAGGAAGAAGAATGAGGTGCAAACACAGCTGGCAACAGGCTTCCGCCGACTGTGACATGAGAAAGAAGTAGATGAAACTCCGCTGACTGTGACATGAGAAAGAAGTAGATGAAACTCTGTCGGCTGTGACATGAGAAAGAAGTAGATGAAACTTAGGCAGCGATGGTCCTCCATCGGCCGTGACATAAGGAGAGAAGAGAGAGAAAGAATATAGGCGGCGATGTGCTTCTACTGTCTGTGAAAAGAGAGAGAGAGAAGGAACACAGGCCGCACTAGGCATGCATCGGCTGTGTCAGAAGAAAGAGGAGAGGGAAAGAACATAGGTAGCGATAGGCTTTCGCCTTCTGTGATAGAAGAATAAGGATGAAAAATACAGGCGGTGCTAGCCTTTCGCCGTAGCGCTGCCTATGACAGAAGAGAAGAAAGAAAGAGAAAACACATGCGACACTAGGCTTGCACCGTCTGTGACAAAAAAGAGAAAGAGAGAGAAAACATAGGGGGGATAGACTTGCACCGTTTGTGACAGAAGAGAGAAAGAGATAGAGAACACCGGCAGCGATAGACTTGCACCGTCTGTGATAGAAGAGAGAAGAGAGAACTTTGATAAAGGCCCGGCCCGCCACTCGGGCTAAGGCCCGCTTACTGTTCATGTCTCATGAGCAGATAGGCATCACACCAGACGATAGGTCCGTCATGCGTGAATGGAGAAAGAAAGAGGAACAGGGAGAGAGAAACATGATAGATTAGAAAAGGAAGAGAGAGAAAGAGATACAGATGAGAGAAAAGAGAAAGGGAGAAATGAGAGAGAAAAGAAGTGAAAGAAAGAGAGAGATAGAGATGAGAGAGAAAAGAGGAGAGAGAAAGAGAGAGAGATGAGAGAGAAAAGAGGAAGATAGAGAAAGTTACCTTATCGAGGGGTACCGGCCCTTTTATTCTCTCTCCTCTCTCTCTCTCTCTCCAAGACGCACCCACGATCTTAAGCAGGAATTGAAATCATTATTGAATGGTTGAAGAATGAACCCAAGGTTTTTTTACAATTAGGCATTGCGTGTTTATATAGAATTGGGCACAAACATGGGTGGATAGCAAAAAACTACCTAAAATTGAAGATAATTATATTTTAATTGAATTAAATGAAATTCTAAAAATGGGTATAAAATGACTGTTTTTGCCCCTGCCTAAAAATGTGTGGAATTCCAGAACAGTCCCTATTTCTGCTCGAGAACTTGCGTGATCTTTCATGACTGATCCGGGGTTGCTCTGATGCCCATTTGATTGAAAGATAATTGTTTTCATGTAGGGCTCTGCATGACGATCGATTTGATACCAACTTCGAGCCATGAATCATGTTTTTAAGCCATGATCATGAGACTTAAAATTTAAAAACTTTGGATCAATAGTGTACTCGTTTCTTGATGTTTTTCTTCGTTTCTTCACTGAATCACACTAAGCATGCCATCACGATCGCGTGGCAACAAACGCAGCTCGATTTCGTGTCCGGATGAAGATTTTGTCGTCCTGAGTTTTTGATCGAAATCTTGAAATCCGACAGCCGGAATTTACAGCAGTTTTGATTCCTTCATGTGTAAAATCCAACCATTCATCGTACACGGGGTACGGACCAGGGATAGCCTCAGACCTTACGCATATAATGTAATTGGTTTCGTGTTGATCAAGTATGCGAGCGCCATGATTTGGCAGCTCGAGTGAGGCATGCTGCTGCTGAATTTTTTGAAATTTTCTTTACAGATCAGCAACTTCTCTCTAGTTTTTTCTCCTTGCTCGGGCATCGCCATGGGGCGTACCATATATCGAAACGTTCGTCTTGATGAGACGAATACCCTCAAAGAATTTGAGAGCGATCCGACTTAGAACGAGTGAGATATGGGCCCCGAAAGTTACTGCCCGTGACTATGAAAATAACCATCTTTAATGGTGTTTTGGTGCCAGGTGGCTACACGGGAATAGTGTGCAGCCTATCCCTTTTTGATATTTTATCCATAACTTTGTCTTAAAGTGCTCGATTAAGCCGAAACTTGACCCATAGGGTTTTCGACCATGCCGAATCCAATGGTGGTGGTCCTACAGCTGTTTGATATACCAAAAATATAGTTCTAGTTATGGAGTCTATTTTAGGGTGCTACATGCCGATTTTACCGAAATTGTTTCTTTGTGTTCACTGCCTTAGATATGTCTGATTGCAATGAAACTTGATAGGTGGCCTTTTGAAGTGCTTATGAAGATCTTGACCTGTTCTGGGGCCATTCCGAGACTGTCAAAATTTCCACTGTATGTTGAGGTTTTATTGACCTGCTTCCTCTTTATTCTGCATCAGGGAAAAAGGTGCTAAAAAATGTGTTCAAACAGCGTGCCCCGTCGAATGTTGTGCTTCGAGAGAAGCGAGAAGGACAACATTCAAAAAATTTCCTTCGACTTTATTACTTTTTTCTTCCTAGCCACATGACAATGTGAACGCCGAGGAGATTCACGCAATGCTGCAACTAGGATGCTCAGACATTTGGATGAAATGCATAGGTCCATCCGTGGAGGCTTTAGGGGGAGAAGAGACTTTTTTGAGGGATCCTATCGAAGTCCTCACCCTCAAGGGATTAATTGTGACTCTAAAGCCGAGGATTTTGTACGGACCTCGTTAGTCAGAATCAAGCATGTCTGGTAGTCGAGTGACATGTTGAAGGGCATGTTTCCCATTTGGTCTGGGTTTCTTTGTTTTTGGATTGACAGCCAAAGAGCCTTTGGTCAGCGTTGTTTGTTGCTACACCAGGTTTGCATTTGACAAGCAGGGTACCTCTGTGGTCCCTCTCTTGCCGGGTCCAGTCGGGGGCTTTTTGTTGGCATGTCCTGAAAGTCTGGGCCTGTCGGCTAGGGAGGGATTTTGACGAGGAGGCTCATGGCGAGGCATCACCCTTAAGTCTCTAGCAGGTTCAGCTCTGGCTTGGTCAGTTTCTTACCTTCGTGGATATCTTTGGTTTTTCGAAATGACTTCTTGTTTGTTTGTTCTGAATGGTCTGTTGAAGGGCCTTTTGTTGGCATTTGTCTGTGTTGTTTACTAGATATTCCTTAGCGGGCAGGGTACCTCAGTTTATCGAGGTGACAGGCTTTGGGTATAACCCCTACCCACTGTTAATAGTCTCGCGTAACAGGTCCAAAGTCATGGCTGATTTAGCCTTCTTAAGGCATCTCCGGCATCTTGGAGTGCGTTTGTAACCTCCTGGGAATAATGCTCTTCTTCATGAGACTTGTCTTGCTTTCTTGGCAAATCTTCTGCTCATCGAGTCCTTATCTAAATGGACTCAGGTTGTCAGAATCTTTCCTTAAAGCTCGTATTTTTTGAGTCCTAGTATTGCGACACCATGGATTTTTCTTTTGAATGTGGGCTGAAGCCACCTGCGGAGGTGAGCGCTGCATCAACCTGCTTATTGGTCCAAGCGTCCTTTGTGGATTTTCACTTAGACTTGGGAAGCCATGCTGTAGAGAAGGATTTCACCAACTTCCTTTTATTTGGAGCTCTTTTACCCATGACCCTTGGCCATGTACACCTTTTTCGTCTATTTTTACTCACGATGCCCTTTCGGGTTCTCACTGTGACTATTTTTTTTTATTTTATTCTTACGGAACTCTTTTACTCATGGTTTCATGACCATGCCCGTCTGTCATTTTTACTCATGGCGTTCCCTTGACTAGGTATACACCATGCCCTTTATTATTATTTTTCTCTTTTTATTGTGACCGTGTTTAGGGTCATGCCTTCGAGACCTGTGTGAAGCCTTTTAACGTCATGCGGCTAGGACGTGCACTCTAGTTTAAGGTCATACAGCTAGACCATAATGGAGATGGATGGTAGTCTTTTGAGGCCATGGAGTAGGTATGATTTCAGCTCACTTTGGGGAGATAACACGAGGCTACCTGTGAAAGATGGATGATGTCCGAAAGGTGGGTGAAAGGTGGTGATCCAGTAGCTTGCGACGAGTACGGGTGGCGGGATGATTCGCTGTTTTGTGAGCACGGGTTAGACTCACTGGGGAATGATGAATGATGATGAAATGGATGGACTCACTGGGGAGGTAGTGAAGGTGGTGCGCGCACACGAACGGGTCGGTTAGGGAAGACGTGCGAGACAATGCACATAAAAAGGTGTGTGCACGTATGTGGGGGCGTGTTTAATGTCATGCTTCCGATCCATATGCAAAGCAATTTAACGTCATGCGGCCAGGACATACACTATGGTTTAAGGTCATACAGCTGGACCGTGGTTATGCAGTTTAGAGTCATGCAACTAGGACCATGCAGTTTAAGGTCGTGTAATTAGACCTCCGCTATAGTTTAAAGTCGTATAGTTTGGAGTCGTGCACCTGGACCAAATCTGTGCAGTCAGCCAAGAACAAAGTTGTGAGGTTTAACGTCATGTAGCCAAGACCAAAGCTGTACAGTTTAAGGTCATGTAGCCAAGACCAAAGCTGTACAGTTTAAGGTCATGCAGTCAGGACTAAGGCGTGGGTCGCCATGTGGGCAAATCTGCATGGGGAATTAGTCTGTAGATGGGAATCTGACTCCTTGGGGATAAAATGGTTAAGGCCAAAGAGGTTCATATGGGAAGACTGACCTCATTGGGGATAATGGGATCAAGTGTGGGTCCCTTATAAGTGAAAAATGGTACTTGACTCCTTGAAGATAGGATAACTAGGTGTGAAGCAGACCCGCTAAGGGTTGCAATGGTAAAAATGACCCTGGCTCCACTAGGGATAATGAGTTGCAGTACGAGTATGACTCCTACTGGAGATGAGAAGTCATGGCCTGAGTAGAACGACCTGGGTACCACTTTGCTGAGGATAATAGGTCATGGTCAAGGTGCAACTCTACTAGGGATGAGCATGGTAGAACACGCACCACTTTTAGCATGGGGCGTGCCGCAATGACAATTTCTTGAACACTCAGCCGGCACTGAGTCTGTTGAAAACATAGTTAGCGCCGATGTCGACCAACATTACTTCTTGACCACTCAATCGGCACTAGAGTCATTAGAAACACAACCGGAGCTGAGGATAGCTCGTGTTATCTCTTGAACACAACCAGCATTGAGTTGCTGAGAACACAGCCGGTGTTGGAGTTATTGAAAACACAGCCGACGCTGGGTAGTTTCGACAACTTAACTGACGTTGGGTGTGGGTTAATGTTCGGGCTCTGGCCTGATCTTAGTCTCTGTTGCATAAGATTTCATGGGCGGCGATAAACTTTGCTCGGGCCTTGGGTCAAAGCCCGATCCGATCCAGCCCATTAATGTTTGGCCTTCTTAGACGTGGCTGGTGTTCTCGGTTTGCGAAGGGCAATTGAGGGAAGCATCGGCTATAAAAGGGGGGGGGGGGGGGGGGGGGGGGCGGCACTCACATTTTTACTGTTTCATGAAAGGAAAAAACAACTTGAGGTAAAAAATTGCTTTTAACGGTGAGGGTGAAGTTTTTCGGTGAGAGCTTCGGCAAGCACAAGGTGTTCCGGCAAGGGTTAACGGAAAGATTGTGCTTAGCATGAGCTTTCTGGCAAGGGTAGTGAAGCAAACATGGAGTCTGCCGGAGTTTGCAGAAGTTGCATGAGCTTGCAGTGAGAAAAGGAAGTTCTTTGGGAAAAACAGGGAACTCCAATTGTGGTTTTGTGATATCTGGTGAAGGGAAAAAAGGGTAGATGTTGTAGCAGAGGGTTGCTCAGGGATTTCCAGTGATTTTGGCAGTTTTCCAGGGGGCATAAGTGGTTTCCCGGTGATTTTGGTAGTTTTTCGGGGGGCGTAAGTGTTTCCCGGTTTGAAGAAAAGGTCGCAGAGGGTTTCCGGGTGCAAAAGGGAATTTATGGCGGAGATCCAAAGGGCACAGGAAATGGACCGTCGCTGGAGGTGGGCGGTTGCGGGAAGGCGAACGATCATCATTCCACACGTGTGAGGCCAGGACGTGGTGGTAGTTGTCAGGCGGCGCAATGGGGTGCGTGCAGAAACTGTAGCACATGCGAGAGATTTGAACTCAAGCGGCAATTGTCTTTTGAAGACACAGTTGGCGTTAGAGGTTGGCAAACACAGCCGGCGCTAAGCATTAGCGAACCCAGCCTGCGGCAGGCGTTGGTAAACACAGCCGACGCTAAGCATTAGTAGACACAGTCGGCACTAAGCTTTGAGTGCACAACTGGTGCTGGCTCCCTGGAAACACAGTCGGCGCTAAGCATTTGAAATCACAGCCAATGCTAGACCTTCATAAATGCAATCGGTGTTAGGCTTCTAGAACACTGCTAGCGCTAGACCTCTGATAATACAGCTGACGCTTAACCACTGAAGATACAGCCGACACTTACCCAGTGCCTTCAACAATTTTGATTTGGCAGTGAATCCTTGAGTCTTTTATAATGGCTGAGTCTTCTTACCAAATTTCTGACATAAAGAACCTTCAAAGGGGAGGAGAGGTCGGTACCAATGATTTTACAGGTGAGGCATTAGTAAGGGGCGAACCTATTTGACTGACAGAGCCAGTATGCAAACCAGAGTGGCCTCTCAGTGTTACTTTTATAACTAACCCGGTTCGTTTTGAAGCCCAAGAGGACAATGAAGGCAATCACGGACCCGGTTCATTTTGAAGTCCAAGTGGACATTGAAGGCAATGTCAGTATTGAAGAAGGGGTGGTGCTTCTTTATTGTATGCATAAGAATATAGCTTATGGGGAGAACTTGCCCACCCTAGGGAAGCGGATGGTGCAAACAAAGGGACTAATGTGGTCAGGCAAAGGTCTTCGAGTACAAGGGGAGCGCCAATACTTAAAGGGATCCTCTTCCTAGACCACCAGGGTATTGATGTCGCACAGGAGCAGTCTTGAACGTGCTTCTCTGCTAGCAGCGGTTCAGTGTTCGACCAGCTACTATGATCGGTGCTCCAATACTTTGAAGGTATTATTGGAGACATGGAGCCATGTTAGCAATACCTGGCTTCTTGGGCATGGGGAAGCAGTAATCTCTTTGCTAGATCTTCATTTCATTGGGGGCCTTCCACTGATCAGGGCCATGTATGATGAGTTCGTGCTCCAGAACTCGGTCATCTTTGGTGGCGCTAGCTTGGGGGAAGAGGAACCACCTGCTAGTCTTCAAAATATTTTTGAGGTTAACCAATTGCTCCATGCCAAGTCTAGAAATGGTCGGGTAACCTTTACTGAATGGGTGAAATTCTTTTGTGGGGACTATCCTGAAAGCGGTCGAGGTACCCCAAAAGGGAAAGGGAAGGTCGTTGTGAAAGGGATGCCTCCCATGTATCAATCCGAGACCAGCGACGAATGTGTCTTCTTGGCCACATATTTGGCCTTATTTTATGCAAATTCGTGCTCCCTGGAGGGGCAGATGACATTCGTCTAGGCACCTTCTATGTGGACATGGCAAGAGGGCGTTAGTATACCCTTGCTCAACCAGTTTTGTGCAATATTTACCATGGATTGGGGGCCATCTCTCATGGAAAGGCTTACAAAGGCAAGGAGCGAGGGAATGACATTGTCAGAGGAGAAGAGTTTCCTGGGGACTTTAAGACTCCATTCCCCATCCATTATATATATGGGTCGCTAGGGGCCCATTTCCCTGCCACCTATGTCAGGAGCCAGGGCTCAGGAGATAAGATATTCCCCTTCTTGATGAGGATTGTTGGCTAAAAGGCTACCTTTCATAGCCTAGGGGAGGCTCAAAGCTCGTTCTTGCATGACTTCTCAAATATGCATCGGGTCCCATTCCCAGTTGGGAGTTTCACTGATCGTGCTTTTATTGATAAATTGGGGAAGGAGCTAGACAGTGCTCCTACGACCATCAGGGAGCTGATGTTCATCTTGAGCATTAGAGGGGGAGTTTTACCTTATCGGACCCCGCATAGTACCAGATTGGAAGGGTATTTCCCTCATCGCTTCGCCTGTCAACATGGGCTTGATCAGAGCTGCCCCTTTTCTGTGTTTTTCGAAAAGCGTAGGGGCAGGATAAACATAGGAAAGACGGAAGAGCTTGGGACTCTTCGAGAGTGCTGGCTGCTAGGACATATACGGACCGCTTGGTCCACATGTCTAGAGATGACAGAGATAAGCAAGTATGTGATACCTCACTTCGACAGAAGGGTCCGCGTGACCGCGGCCTATGCCAACTAGTGGAGAATTACCAGTTGAGGATACTGGGATGTGATCACTCCTGGAAAGGGGAAACCGACAACTGGCGTCAAGAGACTAGACACAGGAGACTGGTGGATACTTCTGGTCTTGATGAGGTCTTTGTCTTGGGATATCCCTTGATCTGGGACATAACGGTCGATAACACTTTGCCAAAATTTCTTGCCATGAAGAAGAAAACTGGGAGCATCTTCGATAAACTCAGTTCCTTCTTCGAATGGAGTGAGGGGCGAAAGGTCCAAGGTCATGAGGAGCGCCCCATTCAGGACTTGAACACACTGATAGGGAGTGGTCCTCATAGTAAATTGGCTGCGGACCCTTCTCAAGGAGGGAGTACTGAAGCGTATGCTCTGACAGGGGGAAAGAAAAGGAAGAGATCTACCCCTATCGGCACTCGTGCACCGGCTCAAGCTGGCAGATGTACTCCTGTGATTTTGGAGTCAGGTGGTAGCTCTCCTTCTTCTGATTCATTAGTAACTCCACCAGCGTCATCTTCTACGCTTTCTCCACCATCTTTTGTCTCTTTTGAATGTCTTCTTATTCTTCAGAGATTGAGGTGAACGACTCCGGCCCTCCCAAACCTATTGCTATTGCTTTTGATCGAGAGATGACTTCGAAACTTGGAGAGGCGTCTCTAAGTCAAGGGGCAGTTCCTGGGTCAGCTCTGGTTCACATGGAGACTAATGAGACTGAAAGCTCTGGAGGTATTCCTCTAGGAAGGGAACCGGCTAACGACATGGCCTCTGTGCTTCAGGAGTTTAGTGCCTCGACTAAGGCAGGGATGATGATTCAAGAGGAAAGGCATATGGTTAATGATGCCCCTGAGTACCAAGAGACTGCTGTTCCCGAGGGCACAAATCGTGAAGATGAAGGGGTTGGGCTTTTTGTGGCCGAGGTTCTGGCTGTCGATGAAGCTGAGAAAACGGAAGGGGCCATGGCTAAAGCTGAATCAATGATCAGCGAAAGCGAAAGGGAAGAGGCATCTCCTGAACCTGCCGATACTGACGTGGCAGTTCAGGAGGGTGAGAAAGAAGAGGGAAATACCGGCCATGGCTAGGGTGAAAGCCCAAGGGAGGAGGCTTCTTTGGAGGATGCTTGGACAATAGTGGTGACCCCCATAGGTGAAGGTCAAGGCCACAGTGTTGGTATCGAAGAATCAAGGCAGGTTGAACCGGGGGCTGCTTTTGAGTCTGATGTGCATGAAACTCCAGATTTTTCCATCATTTTAAAAGACCTGGTGGCTCAGATGGCTATCACTTCTTCAAGCCCGGTCCTTGAAACCAAAGTCTCTTAAGGAGTGGTAATCCCAACAGCATCATCTAGGCTCATTTTTAGTGGGGTTTCGGGTATAATTGCAGGCATGCTTCGTGGAGGCCTTCAAGGTTTAAGGGAACTGCCTTTCAATGAGCTGAGCTAGACTCTGGCCAAACTCAGGGAATTTTCTGTCGCAACCACTATTGTTGGGAGTGCATCAGAAGTCCTTTCCCAACCCTTAGTGAGTTGGAGAGTTAGTGGTCGGGAAGATTACATCAGGCGGAAACTAGCTGCCTAGCCTCCTTGGAGGAGTCGATCTTGCATCGTTGTGAGGAGATAGATTCCTGCAATGAGAAGACGGCCACTATGACTGGCCGTCAGCTGGATCTCGTAAGGGAGGGACAAGCTTGCTTCAAGAGGATGTTCGAAATAAGAGAGGAGATTCGAATTTTAAGACAGGAATTCGCTGAGCTTGAGAAAGAGATGATTCAGAGCAGGGCCATGTAGACTTCTCTGGTTGCGGATTTATCAGAACTCACTCGCACCAATGAGTCCAAAACTGTGGTGGTGGAGGAGGAGACTTAAATGGTGGCCAAACTGAAGGAACGTATTCTGGACACTGAGGCTTCTTCCGCAGCATGCAGAGCAGAGATCAATAAGATCATTGATCATTTTTGAAAATGTCTTTTCTTTTGCCACCACTTGTAAAAAGTTTTGAACTCATGAATAAAATGCTTCTTTTTCTCTTTTGGTTGACTTTGCTGCATGATTTCATTTTCCTCTTTACTTTGCTGCACCTCATGTGCTCGTTTGGGGCTTGAGCGCCTCTCGGCATATTTATTGCCTCAAGGGGATAATACCGTAGGTCTTATTTAGTCCCGTGACGGGCAGCTATGGCTTTAATTACTTTGAAATGGGGAGTCATTGCTTTTTCTTCGCTTAATGTTTGATTGGCCAAGGGCTCATAATTTATTTTCCTCATCATTTGATGAGCCTGCTCACTATAGATTGTCCAATCAGGAGGGGCTTTGACCTCCATTAGTGGTGCATTCACTTCATCATAGCTTTTGGTCTCAGGCATGAACTCCTTGAGATGTTTTGAAGAAATACACATAACCTCCAATTAGCTCTGGAGACTGCGAACTTCGCTTCTTAACTCTACTAGGGGACCCTGCTCTTGAGAGGAGGAAGACAATCCTTTCTCAAACTGTTATCCTCTCGCAAAACCAGAGAAGTGCAGAACTTGTGGTTGGTCACCGGTCTGTATTGACCCTGTTGTGGGACGAGGAGCATCCTCTATGCTTATAACAAACGGATTTTGAAAAATCTTTCGCAGCGGTTGGCGTGCCACTTTTGCTTTCAAGAGCGCAATAGGGATATGTAGGACTTTTTAATGGTCTGGCGTATAGGTAATCTTTGGAGCTGAGAATTCTATCCTCATGACTTGCTTAATCTCAGGAATGACCTCTGGTTCATCTTTTGGCCAAGGTGGCTCAGAACTGGGGGCAGAGGTCAAGGACTCCTCTCCAAGTGAAAACGAAGTTTCTTCAGGGATAATTATAGGGATGCTAGAATGGGTAGGGGTTAAAGGAAGAATTATGCATTGCCTTTCTTCCTCTTTGAACATGTTTACCAATGTTCTCCCACATCCTCAACATCTTCATGAGGCGAAGATCCTCTCTTCATTGTAGACTTGTGATCCCCATCATTCGGCTTCTGGGGTGACACAAGATATGTGAAGTAATACTTAGCATCCGCATAGTGAGTTTCGGCTACAGGAAATGGTCTTTTGTCAGCATAGACCGTATGCTGTCTCCCATCTCGACTATATTTGAGGCACTGGTGCAATGTCGATGGAACCACTCCTTGGTCATGGAGCCATGGTCGACCGAGCATAATGTTGTAAGAAGTGTTGGAGTCGTTTACATGATTCTGAGCGTAATCGTTTAGCTCACCGATCTTAAGACGAAGGTGAACTGTGTCAGCTGGCTTCTCTTCTAACTGGTTGAACCCTTTAACTGTAACATGGGTCGGAGTAAGATCTTCTGAACCTAATCCCAACCGAGTAAGGATCCTCCTTGGGATAAGGTTGATTGCCGACCCTCCATCTAACATAATTCGGTTGATGGGGCATGCATGTCATTCGTCAGTCATGAAGAGAGGGCAATTATGAAAATTTTCTCCCAATTGCAGGTTGTCCTCCAAAAAGGTTATTGCATTCATCCTCCTAAAATCGCGGGGTCCACCTCAATGGGTTCCACTTCGGTCTCGTACACCTCTGGATTAGAAAGAGCCTGAACCAAAGCCATCCAATAATCCTTTGAGAGCTTGAGGGCATCATAGATGTTGAGAAGGGCTAGAAGCTTCCGCAGATGTCCTATCACATCATATTTCACCTTCTCTTGGTCAAGGCTTTGTGCTCCTTGTCCTGCCATTGGTTTGGGTGGTATGCTAGGTTGAGGAGCGCGTAAGGGTGGAGGAGGTTTATTTTGGCATGCTGGCTAACTTGATTGCACAACGAGCTCAGTTTGGGTAGGCTAGTTAATCAGGATAAGGATTTGTATTGGAAGAGAGGGTGTTCTAGGTTGGGGCTTAGAAAATGATTGAGTATATGGGATCAAAGGTATCCAAGGGAATTAGAGAATAGGTGGATTGTTTAGGGTATTTGGATTAGGAAGGAGCCCAAGGAGCTGTAGGATAGGCAGATTGGTAGTTGGATTAGGGCGAAGTGGCGAACTAGGAAACTTCTAAGTGCTTGACTTCTACGATGGAGGTTGCAACATCTTCCCCGATCTGAGGCTCATTTGCCCTATGCTGGGTGATGCTCTTGAGATTTGCACCATATGACAAGCCTCTTGAGAATAAAAGATTTGCCCCATTGATTCTCTCAGTCTCTGTTCAAATTCCGGCTCAGGGGGCCACTGCGGTTTCTTTGGCTTTGATGTTTTATGGTTCTTTGAAGAAGGTGGCTTTGCTTTGGCTTTAGCTACCAGTGCATCAGCAACCGTTAAGAATCCAGCTGCCTGGGCCAGGGTCATTTTCAACCGCTTCCGTTGCGTCCTGCTTATGTTGATTCCTTTAAATTCTCTATCCAGAGCCTCGAAGTCTGGACATTTCATGGTTGTACATGCAGGGGACATTGGGGAAGAAGGATGAGAAGAAGACGAAGAAGAAGGAGAAGGTGGGGGACTTTTAAGGTCGTTCCCCCCATCAGACCGATCTGGGCAGCTTTATACGTCATCACCAGGGTTGGACATGTGCAGGGAATCTTTCAGGTCTTTCCCCTGCTTAGACCGTTGGGGAATGCTTTTAATGTCATCATCCTCATTAGACATAATCTGAGGAGAAGATGACTTGGGGACGTCCTCTTGATGGGATGGGGAAGGAAGGAGGATAGTGCTGGGGATAAAGTCTACTAAAGTTGTCAATGGAGGAAGAGGCCTGAGAAATTCCTGCTCGACTGGCAGTTGAGCCGTCTTGTTTCTCTGGTGAGCAGTCCTTGGTGCCAGTCTCCCTCTAGTTTTCTGAGGTGGTGCTTGATTTGTCTTGCTAGGCTTATGAACAACCCTAGCTTGGCGAACTGCTTCTTGCTTTAAAGACTTGAGTCTGCTTCACCCATGGTCGACTATCCATGGCTAGGAAGTCCAAGGTTCAGCAAGAGTCATCTTTACCTAGGTCTTGAGTTGGGAGGTCCTACCATACCGGTGGAGCAGTGACTTGGGAATCACTTACTGGAACGTTGTAAGACTCTTGACATTCCTCTATTTTATTTGTGATTATATCATGGAAACTGGTACATTCGCACAAGTAATGCCCCCCTATTTGGTGGTATGGACATCAATGGTCCTCAGTTCCCCAGGTAAGGCGTCGGGCTGCCTTGCTGGTTTCGGTGTGATAAGACCTTCTTAAAGTATTATAATGAAATAGGCGTGAAGGAGATCAGGGGCTTCGTCTTCCTCTTGGATCGTTACTGCATGGGAGGCTTCTGCTGCGTCAAATACCCTTTTTAGCTCTTCAAGCT
Organism: Amborella trichopoda; assembly: GCF_000471905.2. Next base: position 119,547 of record NW_006499092.1, read on the forward strand.
TGATCTGACCCTTCTGAATCAGAGCCTTGATAATGTCTTTCAGTGTGAAGCAGTCATCTGTGGGGTAGTTGACCCTTCGATGGTAAGCACCATAATTTACCTGGGTATCGAGTCCAACTTGATCAGGGAACTTGGCCTCTGGAAGCTCGATCATGTTCTGTTCCAATAATAATCGGAATAGCACAGGGACCCATTTCTTCTCAAAGGGGTAGACTTTATTCCTATGGCTGGTTCAATAATCATCTCGAGTAAGGTTCGCAGGTGGGGGCACTCGGTTGTACGACTTTTGTTGCTTGCCTACCTGAGGCATTGTCTTTATTGTGCCCATGCCTTTGAAGAGGTCCAAAGTTTGGGAGGGAGGCTTCTTTGGATCAGTGATTGTGACAGCTGCACTGATCACTTCTTTTTGTTGGTTGGCTCAGGTGCTAGTCCGAGCATTGCCATTGCCTCGATTGTTTCTCGAGCTTGTAGATGGTTGTCATGACCCGCCGTGGTGCCGTGATAGGCTTTCTATGCGGACCAATTTAGAGATTAGCTCTGACATGGAAGTCGGATTGGTGGCCTCAACATGTAGAGCAATTATGGGTCACATGTTCTACACACAAGTTTGAACTGCTTCCTTTTCAGGCATAAGATTGGGATGGCGAGTAGCCGAATTTCTCCACCTCGTAGAAGTGCTGGTGGAAGTATTTCTCCATTTCCTCCCAAGTATGCACCAAGTTTGGGGGAAGTCGAGCGTACCACTGGAAGGTAGGGCCGTCAAGGGTTTTAACGAACTGACCAAGAAGGAGTCTCCCGTTAGCCATTGTCTCTCGACATGTTGCTTAGAAATGGGCGATATGCTGGTTCGGGGAGGTGGTTCCGTTGAATAGGGTAAATTTCCCTTTCTTGTAGTCTGAGGGAAATGGCACCTGGTCAATGTATGATGGGTACAACCTTTGATAAGGCGTTGCACCTTGTATCCCCGAAATTTGTCTGTTCTTTAAGCTATGGGTTATCCTAGCATCAATGTCCGAATGTGAGATGAGGTGAGGGACAGAATTATCCTGTGAGGCTGAGGGAAGGGGCTGCCTTGGAGGTGGACCTTCTGAGCGATGGTAATTGACCTCATGGTTAGCAGATTGTCGTGCGACGTCTATATGATCTATCTGCTTCATCGTTGCGCACACCATATCTTCAAACTTGTTCATGCAGTCTTCGTGCGAGTCAGGTTCATTTATAACCATTATGCTGACTATTTCTCCAAGGAGGTCAGCCTTAGTTGCATTTGAGGGCTTGCGAACTTGACGGGTCAGGCGCAGTAGATCGGTCAGCAGGGGGTCAGCATGCCCTGATTGCACTCGATTCTCATATACCGATCGCGTGAGGACTGGTTCTCGACGGTCTTGGGACCGTGGCTCCTGAGTGGCTGGGTCATTTTCTACAACACTAACCACAGTGCAGGGCTCATGTACTTCTTCTTCAGGTTTCGTCATCTGAAGAGGGTAGAAGGGTTCAGGCGAAGAGGGTCATCAGAGGTGGTTGCCCCAACCGTCTTGGTCACTTTCTTGGTCAAAATTGACAGACCTCTATCGCGTTTGACTTTGAGGTTTTGATGGACCTCACTCTAAAACTGTGATTGGGACTGCAGTTGATCTGCCCTTCTTGCACAAGAGAGAGCTGTCTCCATCAGGTGCGGCAAAGGATGAGGGTCAGAGACTGGAATCATCCTGAGCTGGGGAGGATGAAGGACTTGATCTTTCATAAGGTCTTTGCCTCGAGCTCTCTTATGAGCTCCAGAGACAAGACCGAGATGACGAGGATGGTTCAGGATGATACTCTTGGGGAAGGTCTTGGTGTACCAAGGCTGGAGGTGCTTTCTCGAAGAAGGAGGAGCAGGCAAGAGTAGGGTTGGCTCATGAGGATGCCTGAGTCAAGGGCGAGGGGCTGTCTGTGGCAGAGACATGTGTGCGCCGCTTAAAGAAGGATCACAGTTGACCTGGGGGTTAGCCTGGGCTCGAGCAAGTGGTTTGGCCTTAGGAGGTCGAGAACTGCGAGCAGGTGTCTATATGAGGACAGGTGGGAGCTTGCCCCATACAGGGTGTGCTAGTGTGTGCTGAGTAGGTGGACGAGGGGGTCGTCTTTCGTGTACTCGGGTTGGCGCAACGACGATGTTGCCTCGAGTAGTGGGATGCATATGAACAACATGTGCAGGACCTAGCCTTGGGAGGTCTGATCCTGGATGTTGACTCATAGTAACATAAGGGTTGCCTCGAGGTGTGGCTTGAGGGGATGACCCACGAGCCTTATAGTGTGTACGAGAGGTGGAGGCCCCAAGGTTTCTTCCACGATGTGTGGAGCCTCTAGGGATAGAGACTCGTGGTGGTGCAAGAATGTGGGGGGGGGAGGGGTAGTCTTGCGGTGACCCACAAAAGCAATGACAACTTGTTTACTTTTTGCAGAAAGGGATTGGGCAGTCTTTCGATGTACCTCGGCAATAGGACCAAAGGACCAACAAGTGACTTGTCGGTGGCAGGGTGCATGCTGTGTGCAGCAACCGATGTGCTGTCGATGCAAGGGGCCTCGACGAAAGTTCGACTAGAGCTAGGAGACGGGGAGTTCGGGACCTTTAAGTCCCTCCTCACACCAATCCAGGTTAAGACGTGGGAGCTAGACCTGGGGTCTTTGCTCAAAAGGAAGGCTGGGAACGAAGTTCGAGGAACTTGTCCAGATACAGAAAATGAAAAGAGAAACTAGCAAAAAACATATGACTCGACTTAGGGGTAGTAAGTCTCCAATGGAGTCACCAAGCTGGTTAGGTGACTCGATCTCGCCCTCTGGATCCGGATGAGCAGGCGGCACGCATCTTAGGTTTCAAGGGAAACCGGGACTTTGAGATCACTCTCTCGCGAACTTTGCTAAAAAACAAGAGCAGGTAGACCAACCAATGAGAAAGGAATTTAATGTGGGTTTGAGACTTACTTGGCTGGCTCGCATGGATGCCCTCTTAGATCACGAAGAAAGTCCCCCCAATCGTAAAACTGGTTCGGAATCGCCTCCCTTGACCTGTATTCTCCTGTTTTTGCAATCACACATACATGGTAAATGTTACAAGACAAGTGGGTCAAGGGACCCACCTTGCCTTTCAGGAATGTACACGGACGTGCACATTCAAAAAGAGGGAGATAAGAATGAGAGAAGAAATATTGGGGTTAGAAGAATTTGACTAGAAGTGAGACTGACATAGTGACTAAACTAGTAAGTAATTGACCCGGCGTGGCAGTAAAAAAGGTTCGGTAACTCAGATCGACTCAACAGAATTACTACTAGCAATAATACCAATACCGACTAGCTAAACACAATAGCTAGTCTGTCGTGGCAATAAAGCGGGCACAGTAAATCTGACTGGCACAACAACATTACGGCTAAATGACAGGACCATCATGGAAGGTTAGTCTCGACTTCTCTTGGTCAAAAGAAAGGGTAAGAGAAAGAAAGAAGAAAAGAAGGAAGATAAAGAGAAAAGAAGAAGAAAAAGAAAAGAAGAGAAAAGAGAAGAATAAGAGAGTAAGAGGGAAAACATTGAGAGCATAAGAAGAGAGAGAAGGGAAGGAAGGGAGAAAGAGGACACAGATGACAATGAGACGGGGAAAGAGAAAGACGACAATGGCTTCTGTTGGCTATGATGTGAGGAAGAAGAATGAGGAGGAAAAACAGGCAGCAACAGGCTTCCACCGGCTGTGACATGAGAAAGAAGTAAATGAAACTCCGCCTGCTGTGACATGAGAAAGAAGTAGCTGAAACTCAGGCAGCGATGGTCCTCTGCCGCTCGTGACATAAGGAGAGAAGAGAGAGAAGAACATAGGCGGCGATGTGCTTCCACCGTATGTGACAAAAGAGAGAGAGAAGGAACACATGTGGAACTAGGCTTGCACCGGCTGTGTCAGAAGAAAGAGAGAGGGAAAGAACACATGCGACGATAGGCTTCCGTCGTATGTTATAGAAGAACTAGGATGGAAAACACAGGCGGCACTAGGCTTGCGCCTACTGTGACAGAAGAGAAGAAAGAAAGAGAAAACACAGGCGGCACTAGGCTCACACAGTCTGTGACAGAAAAGAGAAAAAGAAGAAAGCACAGGCGGCGATATGCTTGCATCGTCTGTGATAGAAGAGAGAAAGAGAGACAAAACACAGGCGACGATAGGCTTACACCATTTGTGACAGAAGTGAGAAGAGAGAATTTTGATAAAGACCTGGCCTGCCACTCGGGCTAAAGCCTGGCTTACTGTTCATGTCTCATGAATAGGAAGGCATCACACCAGACATAGGTCCGCCATGCGTGAATGGAAAAAGAAAGAGGAACATGGAGAGAGAAACATGATAGACTAGAGGAGGAAGAGAGAGAAAGATAAAAAGATGAGAGAAATGAGAAAGGGAGAAATGAGAGAGAAAATAAAAGGAATAAAGAGAGAGATAGAGATGAGAGAGAAAAGAGGAGAGAGAAAGAGATGAGAGAGTAAAGAGGAGAGAGATAGAGATGAGAGAGAAAAGAGGAGGAGAGAGGAAGTTACCTTATTGAGGGGTACCGACCCTTTTCTTCTCTCTCCGCTCTCTCTCTCCAAGATGCACTCATGAGCTTAACCAAGAATTGAATCTTTATTGAATGGTTGAAGAATGAACCCAAGGTTTATATAGAATTGGGCCCAAACATGGGGGGATACCAAAAAAACTACCTAAAATTGAAGATAATTACAATTTAATTGAATTAAAAGAAATTTAAAAAATGGGTGTAAAATGACTGTTTTGCCCCTGCCTAACATTGTTTGGAATTCTAAAACAGTCATTGCTACTGCTCGAGAACTTGCATGATCTTCCATGACTGATCCAGGGTTGCTCTAATGCCCGTTTGATCGAAAGATGATTGTTTTCTTGTAGGGCTCGGCATGACGATCGATTTGATACTAACTTCGAGCTATAAATCATGTTTTTAAGTCATGATCATGAGACTTGAAATTTGTTGAAATCTTGAAAACTTTAGATCGATAGTGTGCTCGTTTATTGATGTTTTTCTTCGGTTTCTTCATTGAATCACACTAAGCATGCCATCACGATCGCGTGGCAACAAACGTTGCTCGATTTCGTGTCCGGATGAAGATTTCGTCATCTTGAGTTTTTAGCTGAAATCTTGAAATTCGACGGCTGGAATTTATAGCAGCTTTGACTCCTCTATGTACGATCATCGTACGTGGGGTTTGGACCAGTGATAGCCTCGGAGCTTATGCACATAATGCAATTGGTTTCGTGTTGATCGAGTACACGAGCACCATGATTTGGCTGCTCGAGTGAGGTGTGCTGCTGCTGAATTTTCTGGAATTTTCTTCATGGATCAGCAACTTCTCTCTAGTTTTTTCTCCCTGCCATGACATCGTCACAACGCATACCACATATCGAAACGCTCGTCTTGATGAGACGAACACACTCACAAAATTTGAGCGCGATCCGACTTAGAACAACTGAGATATGGGTCCCAAAAGTCATTGTCAGTGACTGTGAAAACAACCACGTTTAATGATGTTTTGGTGCAAGGTGGCCACACGGGAACAGACTGCGGCCTACCCCTTTTTGGTATTTTACACATAACTTTGTCATGGAGTGCCCGATTAAGCTGAAACTTGACCCATAGGGATTTTCAACAGTGTTAGATCCAATGGTAGTAGTTCCACATCTGTTTGATGTACCAAAAATATAGTTCTAGTTACGGGGTCCATTTCAGGGTGCTAGAGACCTATTTTGCCAAAATTATTTCTTTGTGTTCACTACCTTAAATATGTCTGATTGCAATGAAACATGGCAGGTAGCCTTTTGAAGTGCTTATGAAGATCTTGACTAGTTCTGGGGCCATTCTGAGACTGTCAAAATTTTCACTGTATGTTGAGGCTTTATTGACCTGCTTCCTCTTTATTCCGCATCAGGGGCCAAGGTGCTAAAAAATGTGTTGAAACAACTACCTTCGTCACGCAACCCTTTTTTCTTTCCAAAATTGCCCAGTTGTCTGACATTTTCAACACCTGATAAGTGGGAAATCCTGCAAGTTTTCGGTCATTTCTCTTAGTCAGGGCCTGTCTGATATAAGCAGCACCGAACAACTGCGTTGTTCGATATTTATGATGTTAGATAACTCAATTTATAAAACTTTATCTTATTCAAGGCTTGTTGTTATTTAAATTCTTAGAATAGTAGAATCTATTTATTATAATTAATTTTATTTATTTATTATATTTTTATTTATATTTAAATGTATTACATTTCAGTAGACTTTATTGAAATAAACTTTAGCTCTAAACATTAAATTAGAGCCCACCTTAAAAATTTCATTAGAAAAGATTGTTTTGATGCCCAAATATTCTCAAATTGATCATATCGACATCAAGATGCATGGACATGAGAAAAAATGGATTTTAAGTTTTGAAAAAAATGGATTTCAAGGGTAGGAGCCCTCTCCCCACTGATTCACCAAAAAAAGAAGAAGAAAATAGTGCATCTTGTAATGCATTTTTGAACCATTAATTTTCAAGATTTTCATAGATGTGCTCAATCATTATTTTTTAAGCTTGAAATTTTACAATTAGAGATGAAAATATATTTGAAGACTATCACAAATATTTTCAATATTAGAACCACATTTCTCAACACTATTTTAAGGTGCGCTTTACTTTGATTGTTTCGAGCCTCGGCTTCAAAATTGTTTGGAGTTGCTTGTATGAAATAAGCTCGCGAGAAGGGATGGCGTGCTGGGTTTCTAGAGGCAGAATGCAGGAAACTATATGTTGATGAAATGGGGGAAGCTCTGTGTAGGTCTAGCTGCCCCACGGTATGGATCTCAAGATCCGGGTGGGAGAAGCTCATTATTAAGTCTGAGTTGTTTGTGACTGGTTCGTTTTCTCCTCCTATTTCTGATTTTTTTGGAGCTTTTTGATTGGGCTAAGAAGGGATGGAATCTCTCGTCCCCTCCTGATTTGAAGGTAATTGATATGAACAACGTCGTGTTCAAGCTACGATTTAAGGAGGTGGTCAGAAGAGCTCTTCAACATCATTTTTGTAGAATAAGGGGAGTCTTCTTTCTTTAGACTTATGGAAGCATGCCGATCATAGCTCCCTTATTCAGAGAGAACTTATTTGGATTAGTCTTTGTGGCATCCCTCTATACGCATAGAATTTGACCATTATAAAAAAGATTGTGGGAGGTTTGGGAGTCTATATGGACATGGACTGAGATTCTTTCTTGAACCCTATTTGTAAGGTGGTGTGGGTTAAATTTCGAAAGCTATTGGTGATCCCCTACTTGAGAAAGTTTGTCTAGCCTTGGGAGACGATCTATTCGAGATTGTTGTGGTTACTGAAAACTGTTCTAGGGGGACACAAGTTCATGGTAAGCCTGCTGATATGCATTCATTGAAGGAGGTTCAAGATCTAAATATATAATAGTTGCCGAAAATCAAGAAGGCACCAGCAGTAGGGAAATTGCCTTTTGGAGGGACGATGAGATCTCGTCGAAGAGGTTCACGAAATTTGAATTTCAAAAAAAGGTAACCCCCAAATTTTCAAAAAGATGGATTCATGTGGGTAGATTTTCGGATTATACGGAGGGTTATTTGTGCGTTTTTCATAACCCCCAAGAATTAGTTAAGAAAGATAACTACGACATGTAGATATCTAAGGAAATAGAAAGTTCGAAGACTCTTTAGAAATCCCCAAGGACTGGATTTTAGATGACCTATCTCGTACTCGTTTTGGTGGTCCTACGGTATTGGGGGGCGATGATCGCTCTAAACTACCAACTTTTCCTATGCAAGACTACGGGAAAGTTTCCCTTAAGGAGGCAGATGGTTGTCCTGAGATCTCCTTGGGAAAGGAAAAGCTTCCGTGTCTGCGAAATCTAAGTAGGGAAGATTTTACGGTATAGATGGCACCATCATCTGTCCTTACTATTTCTTTTGAGGTTGGGAAACTGGCTTAATCAGATAAGGGAAGCTCTTTCTTAACCTGTCCTTCCCATTCGGTGTGTAATCTGGTGCTTCTTCTTGCTCACTAAAATCGATCGGTCAAGCTTGGTGCTTACTACTAGTGTTTTGTCTATTCAATTCCAAAATGTACCCCCTCCTTTGTTGCTTGGCTGCAACTAAGAGAAGCCATTCACGTTATGATCCTCTTCTCATTGATCCGTTGGCCATCGTGATGGTAGCGCCGGAGAAGCCCGAGCTTCTTTTTGAGAATGCAGGTTCAACGACACATGATGTGGAGGTAGCTCCTTCTGAGCTGCAAGTGTAGGTAGCTACATCTGATTTGCAAGTGGTGGTTTCCCCTGATGCTAGGCCCCTTGACGCTGATCAGTCTCCTGTTATCAAGGCCCCTCTGTCCATTCAAGGTCCTATGGATGATTCACCTTTGGTGGAGAAAATGATGATTGACATGGGCATGGAAGATGTCCCTCTTGTTGTGGTGATGAGCAAAATTAGAAGGCGTCATAAAGTTAAATCTATGGTAGAGGTTAAAGAGAAGCAGCCGGTGGCTACTGATTATTCTGAGAAGGTTGGGAAGTGTACTCCAGTAGGCAAAGTTCTAAATTCTGCTCAGGAGAAAAAGGTGTTTTAGCGAGGTGTACGCTCATCTACGAGACTTGAGGCATGCGGTGTCCCCAAAGGAGGTTATGTGGTTGCTGCACTCGCCTTCCGTGAACCTATGGTGGTGGACATTGAGTCGGACTCCTTGTCCTCAGCTGATTAAAAGTTTCATGAGTCCCTGATGCTTGAAGATTATTTTGGTGATGGTCTTTTGGACCGGGTTCTTCTTCTACCACTTCTTTCTTTTAAATGAATATCATATCGTGGAATGTTAGGGGATTGGGTGACCCCAAGAGAAAGAGGGATGTCTCATTTTTAGTTTCCAAGTTCAAACCAGTTATTCTGGCTTTACAGGAGACCAAACTTCCTAGCCCTACTCTTTCGAGGGTGAGGGAAGTTTGGGGTCAAGGGGTAGTTTTTTTTTCTGGTATGGGCACTCTTGATCATTCGAGTGGGCTGTGGATCCTTTAGGATCCTACTGTGGTTTCTAATTTTGAGTCTACGGTCAAAGAAAATATTTTATGTTTGGGTTTCAGGGGTCCTACTGTGGGTTTTTCATGGGGTTTCATGAATGTTTATGGATCTACTGTTTCTTCTTTGAAAGCTGGTTTTATTAGTGATATGCATGAGGTTATCCATTATGTGTCTTATCCAGTAATAATTGGGGGGAATTTTAATCTCGTTAGGTGGCCTATCGAATGTTTAGCAGGCTACCTAATAAACTCATACATGAGAAGGTTTAATAGATTTATTGAAGACAATGCTTTTTTGAACCTCCCTATTATTGGCTATAAATTTGCGTGGTCCAATAATAGTGTTGATAATCTTGCTTTGTCTAAATTGGATAGATTCTTAATCGTTGCGGAATGGATGGAGGTGTTTCCACTTGCTTTTGTGAAATCTTTGGTGCGGCTTTCTTCTGACCACACTCTTATTTTACTTAATACGGGGTGTCTCAGAAGGGAGCCTAAGCCTTTGAGATTAGAAGTGAGCTGGTTGGAAGATAAATATGTGGCTGAACTCATAAAAAGGACGTGGTTGAATACTAAGGTTGTGGGACGCATGGATTTCCAAATTCATAAAAATTTGCTGAATGTCAAACATAGGCTGTTAGAATGGAGGAAAGAAAACAAGGTTGATGTAAAAGCTAAGATTGACAGATTCTTAGCTGATATTAAAGCAGTAGAGGGTCACACTTAGGACAATGGAGTTCTTACTGAGCCTTTGGTTATTGAGGGCAGTATGAAACTCAAGGAGCTTGAGGAATTGCTGATATATGAGGAAATCTATTGGAAACAAAGGTCTAGAAAAAAATGCTTGAAGGAATGAGATCTTAACACCAAGTTTTTCCATGCTATTGCTAGCTCAAGGAGATGACAATGATATTTCATGTCTGACTATCCCTGGGATAGATTCTGAGGACAATGCGACCATGGAAGGGGGATTTATTAATCATTTTAATAATGCGTTTACTAAGGAGGTATTTTTAAAACCAAGTTTTGCTAATGTTCCTTTTAAGGTGTTGGAGGAGGAACAAGCGGTTTTTTTGGAAAAGAGTATTTCCATTAAAGAATTAAAAATGACAGTTTTTGCAATGTCTGGTGATAAGGCGTCAGATCCAGATCGTTTCCTTATGATTTTCTTTCATAAATTTTTGCTGATTCTCAAGGATGACTTACTGATTCTATTGAGAGAGTTTTTTTATCGGGGGTCACATCTTTAAAGGCATTAACTCAACATTTTTGGCTTTGTTTCCTAAAAAATCTTTAATCAGTGAACTTTCCAATATTAGACCTATTAGCCTTCTAACGAGTGTTTATAAGATCATTGCCAAAGTACTTGTTGAGAGCCTTAAAGGTGTTCTACCATTTCTCATCTCATTGTAACAGTCGGCTTTTATTCAGGATCGACAGATTATTGATAGTGTTCTGGTGGTGCATGAATGTATTTACTCTCATGTGTTATGTAAGATGGAGGGAGTGTTGTTGAAATTGGACATGGGGAAGGCGTATGACAGAGTGGAGTGGGGGCTGCTGTTAGAAATTATGAATATGATGGGTTTTAGAGTTAGATGGAGGAGTTGGATTTATGGTTATCTTTCTTCTACACATTTCTCTGTGCTTTTCAAAGGTAGTCTTATTGGTTTTTTTAATGCCTCTAGGGGACTTCGTCAAGGTGATCTACTCTCTCCTTTCTTATTTACTATCTATGCAAAATGTTTCAGCATGATGTTGAGTAGGGAAGAGAGTAGTGGAGCCTTTTCAAGTTTCAAAATTGCAAAATCTGATATAACCGCTTCGCATTTACAATATGCTGATGATACACTCGTCTTTTGTGATGCGAAGGCAGTACAATTGGAAAATATTGCAAGATTCTTAGAAATTTGCGAAGTGATTATGGGGATTAAAGTTAATCTTCATAAATCCTCCCTTGTGGGCGTTAACTGTGCAGGTTCTTTGGTGGAAAATTTGGCAAGGGTTGTTGGACGTAAAGTGGATTCCTTTCCCATTTTCTATCTAGGTTTACCCATCTATGATTCTAAATTATCTGTTGCGGTGTGGGATAAGGTTATTGAGAGGGTGCAAGTCAAACTTGATTTATGGAAACATAAATATTTATCTCTGGGGGGTAGGCTCACTTTGTTGAGATCTTGCTTGGCTAATCTTCTAGTATATCAGATGTCTGTGATCCAAATACCAGCCGCGATAGGAAAAAGAATTGAGAAAATGATGAGAGATTTTATGTAAGGGTCTGGTTAGGTGCCTCGATCTCGCCCTTCGGATCTGGATGATGATGTGGTATGTGTCTCAGGTTTCAAGGGCACCCGGGACTTTGAGAACGCTCTCTCGGGAACCTTGCTAAAAAACAAGGACAGGTAGACCAACCGAAGAGAGAGGAATTTAAGGTGGGGTCGGAACTTACTCGGCCTGGCTTGCGTGGGTGTCCTCTTAGATCACGAAGAAAGTCCTCTAGTCGTAAAACAGGTTCGGAATCGCCTCCCTTGGTATGTATTCTTTTGTTTATGCAATTACACACACATGCCAAATGTTACAACACAAGCGGGTCAAGGGACCCCACCTTGCCTTTCAAGAACGTACACGGATGTGCACATTCAAAGAGGGAGAGAAGAATGAGAGAAGAAAGATTAGGGTTAGAAGAATTTGACAAGAGGTGAGACCGACACAGTGACTAAACTAGTAAGTAATTGAACGGGCATGTCAGTAAAATGGGTTCGGTAACTCAGACCGGCTCAACAGAATTACTACTAGATGACAGTACCAATACCGATTAGCTAAACACAATGGCTAGTCTGTCATGGCGATAAATTGGATATAGTAACTCTGACTGGCACAACGACATTACGGCTAAACGATAGGACTACTATGGAAGGCTAGTCTCGACTTCTCTTGGTAAAACGAGAAGGTAAGAGAAAGAAAGAAGAAAAACAAGAAGATAGAGAGAAAAGAAGAAGAAGAAAATAAGAGAAAAGATAAGAATAAGAGAGAGAAGGGAAGGAAGGGAGAAGGAGGACACATACGACAATGAGATGGGGAGAGAGAAGACTCAGACGGCAATGGCTTTCGCCGGCTATGACGTGAGGAAGAAGAATGAGGAGGAAACACAAGCGGCAACAGGCTTCCGCCGACTGTGACATGAGAAAGAAGTAGATGAAACTCCATCGGCTGTGACATGAGAAAGAAGTAGATGAAACTCCATCGGCTGTGACATGAGAAAGAAGTAGATGAAACTCAGGCAGCGATGGTCCTTCGTCGGCCGTGACATAATGAGAGAAGAGAGAGAAATAACAAAGGCAGTGATGTGCTTTTGCCGTCTGTGATAAAAGAGAGAGAGAAGGAGCACAACCAGCATTAGGATTGCGCTGACTGCGTCAGAAAAAAGAGGAGAGGAAAAGAACACAGGCGAAGAAAGAGGAGAGGGAAAGAACACAGGCGGCGATAAGCTTCCGCCTTGTGTGATAGAAGAACATGGATGGAAAACACAAGTGGTGCTAGGCTTGCGCTGGTTGTGAAAGAAGAGAAGAAAGAAAGAGAAAATACAGGCGGTACTAAGCTCGTGCCGTCAGTAACATAAGAGTAAAAACACAAGCGGCGATAGGCTTGCACCGTCTGTGACAGAAGAGAGAAAGAGAGAGAAAATACAGACGGTGATAGGCTTGCACCGTTTGTGACAGAAGAGAGAAGATAAAATTTTTATAAAGGCTCGGCCCGCCACTCGGGCTAAGGCCGGCTTACTGTTCATGTCTCATGAGCAGGAAGGCATCACACCAGATGATAGGTCCGCCATGCGTGAATGGAGAAAGAAAGAGGAACAGGGAGAGAGAACTTGATAGACTAGAGGAGGAAGAGAGAGAGAAAGAGATAATAATGAGAGAAAAGAGAAAGGGAGAAATGAGAGAGAAAAGAAGAAAAAGAAAGAGAGAGATAGAGATGAGAGAGAAAAGAGGAGAGAGATAGAGATGAGAGAAAAAATCGAAAGGGAGAAACGAGAGAGAAAAGAAGAGAGAAAGAGAGAGATAATGATGAGAGAGAAAAGAGGAGAGAGAAAAAAAGCGATAAAGATGAGAGATAAAGGAGGAGGAGAGAGAAAGTTACCTTATCGAGAGGTACTGACCCTCTTCTTCTCTCTCCTCTCTCTCTCTCCATGACGCACCCACGAGCTTAAGCAAGAATTGAAATCTTTATTGAATAGTTGAAGAATGAACCCAAGGTTTTTTACAATTAGGCATTACATGTTTATATAGAATTGGGCCCAAACATGGGTGGATGCCCAAAAACTACCTAAAATTGAAGATAATTACAATTTAATTAAATTAAAAGAAAATCTAAAAATAGGTACAAAAAGACTGTTTTGCCCCTGCCTAACAGTGTGTGGATTTCTAGAACAGTCCTTACTGTTGCTCGAGAACTTGCGTGATCTTCCATGACTGATCCGAGGTTGCTTTGATCTTTGATCAAAAGATGATTGTTTTCTTGTAAGGCTTGGCATGACGATCAATTTGATATCAACTTCGAGCCATGAATCTTGTTTTTAGGCCATGATCATGAGACTTGAAATTTGCTTAAATCTTGAAAAATTTGGAGCGATAACATGCTCCTTTCTTGATGTTTTTCTTCGGTTTCTTCACTAAATCACACAAAGCATGCCGTCACCATCCCGTGATAACAAACGCCACTCGATTCTGTATCCGGTTGAAGATTTCATCATCTTGAGTTTTTGGCCGGAATGTTGAAATCCAACGGTCAGAATTTACAGCAGCTTCGTTGCCTTTATGTGTGAAATCCAACTATTCATCGTACGCGGGGTTCGGACAAGGGATAACCTTGGACCTCTGACATATAATGCAATTGGTTTCGCATTGATTGAGTATGCGAGTGTCGTGATTTGGCTGCTCGAGTGAGGCGTGATGCTGTTGAATTTTCTGTGACTATCTTCACAAATCATCAACTTATTTCTATTTTTTCTCCCTGGTCGAGTATCGTCACGGGTCGCGCCACATATCAAAATGCTCGTCTTGATGAAACGAACACGCTCACCAAATTTGAGAGCGATCCGACTCAGGATGAGTGAGATACGGGCCTTTGAAGTTGTTGCTCGAGACTATGCACATCAGCCTCCTTTAATGGAGATTAATGTAGGGAGGCCGCATAAGAATAGCGTGCGGCCTATCTCTTTTTGGTCTTTTACCCATGACTTTGTCCTAAAATGCCTGATTAAGCTGAAACTTGATCCATAGGGGTTTTCAACCATGTCGGATCTAATGGCGGTGGTCATATAACAGTTTGACGTATCGAAAATAGAGTTCTAGTTATAGGGTCTATTTCAAGGTGCTAGAGACTGATTTTTCCGAAATTGTTTCTTTGTGTCCACTGCTTTAAACATGTCTGATTGTGACGAAACTTGGCAAGTGGGCTTTTGAAGTGCTAGGGATGATCTTGAATAATTTTGGGGCAATTATGAGGCTATTGAGAATTTCACTGTATGTTGGGGTTTTATTGACCTGTTTCCTTTTTATTTCGTGTCAAGGACCAAGGTGCCGAAAAACGTGTTAAAACATCTTGCCTCATCGAATATTGTGCTTCGAGAGAGGCGAGAAGGACAACGTTCGAAAAATTTCCTTCGACTTTATTACTTTTTTCTTCCTAGCCACAGGACCATGTGAATGCCAAGGAGATGCACATAATGCTGCAACAGGATGCTCAGACTTTTAGATGTAATGTACACGTCCATCCGTGGAGACTTTAAGGGGAGAAGAGACTTGTTTGAGGATCATGTCGAAGTCCTCATCCTCAAGGGACTAATTGTGATTTTGAAGCTGAGGATTTTGTACAGACCGCATTAGTCAGAATCAAGCCCGTCAGGCAGTCGAGTGTCGTGTTGAAGGGCATTTTTCCCATTTGGTCTGAGTTTCTTTGTTTTAGATAGACAGCAAAAGAGCCTTTGGTCGGCATTCATCTTCGTTGTACACCAGATATTCCTTGGCGGGTAGGGTACCTCAGTTTATCAAGGTGACCGGCTTTGGGTATAACCCCTACCCACTGTTAGCAGTTTCGAGTAACAGGTCCAAAGTCATGGCTGACTTAGCTTTCTTGGGGCATCTTTGGTTTGTCGGAATGACTTCCTTGTTTGTTTTTTCTTGATGGTCTGCTGAGAGCCTTTTGTCGGTGCTTGTCTGCATTGTGCACCAAATATTCCTTGGTGAACATGGTACCTTAGTTTATGGAGTTGACTGGCTTTGGGTATAACCCCTACCCACTATTAGCAGTTTCACATAACAGGTCCAAAGTCATGGCTGACTTAGCCTTCTTAGGGCTCCTCCAGCATCTTGGAGTGAGTTTAATGGCCTCTTGGGAATGATGCTCTTCTTCATGAGACTTGTCTTGCCTTCTTAGTGAATCTTATATCATTCAAGTCCCTTTTGAGAATGGACTCAGGCTGTAGGAATCCTTTCCATGATGCTCGTATTTTTGGGTCCTAGTGTTGGGACACCAAGAACATTTTTCTTTGAATGTGGGCTGCAGCCGCTTGTTGAGGCGAGCACTGCATCAACCTATTTATTGGTCCTAATCGTCCTTTACGGATTTTCTCTTGGACTTGGGAGGCGGTGCCTTAGAGATGGCTTTCACCAACTTCCTTTTTATTTGGGGCTCTTTTACCCATGACCTTTCGGTCATGTCCACCCTTATTTTTTGATTTTTATTCACGGTTCCCTTTCGGGTTCTCACTGTGCTCGATTTTTTTTTTATTCTTACAAAACTCTTTTACTCATGGTTTCATGACCATGCCCGTCCGTCATTGTGTTTCCTTGACCAGGTATACACCATGCCCGTTATTATTATTTTTCTTCTTTTTTTTTTTTTTTTGTGAAGGCGTGTTTAGGGTCATGCCTTCGAGACCTGCGCAAAGCCTTTCAACGTAATGCGATACTACAGCTTAAGGTCATACATCTGGACCGTAATGGAGATGGATGGCAGTCTGTTGAGGCCATGGAGTAGGTATGGTTTCAGCTCACTTTGGGGAGATGACACGAGGCTACCATTGAAAGATGGATGATGTATGAAAGGTGGGTGAAAGGTGGTGATCCACTAGCTTGTGACGAGTATGGGTGACGGGATGGTTCGCTGTTTTGTGAGCAGGGGTTACACTCATTGGGAATGATGAATGATGATGAAATGGATCGACTCACTGGGGAGGTAGTGAAGGTGGTGCGTGCACACGAATGGGTCTGTTAGGGCAGACGTGCATGAAAATGCATGTAAAAGGTGTGTGCGCGTATGTGGGGGCATGTTTAAGGTCATGCCTCCTGGACCTGTGCAAAGTAGTTTAACGTCATGCGGCCAGGATATACACTATGGTTTAAGGTCATACAGTTGGACCGTGGTTATGCAGTTTAGAGAAACTAGGACCATGCAATTTAAGGTCATGCAACTAGACCTCTGCTGTAGTTTAAGGTCATATAGTTTCGACCGTGGTGCTAAGGCTTTTATCATCATGCAGCCAGAACATGCACTATGGATTAAGTTCATATAGCTTGGATCGTGCAATTTAGGGTGGTGCAGCTAGACCTTCGCTACAATTTAAGGTCGTATAGTTTGGACCATGCAGTTTAGGGTCATGCACCTAGACCAAGGTTGTATAGTGAGGAATAAGTCTGTAGATGAGAATCTGACTCCTTGGGGATAAAATGGTTAAGGCCAACGAGGGGTTCAGATGGGAAGATCGACTTGGGGATAAAATGGTTAAGGCCAACGAGGGGTTCAAATGAGAAGTCATGGCCTGAGTTGAACGACCTAGGCATCACTCTGCTGGGGATAATAAGTCATGGTCAAGGTGAAACTCTACTGAGGATGAGAATAGTAGGACACGGACAAATTTTAGCATGGGGCATGCAGCAATGATAATTTATTGAACACTCAGCCGGCGCTGAGTCTTTTGAAAATGCAACCGGCGCTGATGTCAGCCAACATTACTTCTTGAACACTCAATCGACGCTGGAGTCATTAGAAACATAGCCGGCGCTGAGGACAGCTCGTGCTATCTCTTGAACACTGCTAACACTGAGTTGTTGAGAACACAACCGACGCTGGGGTTATCGAAAACACATCCGGTGCTGGGTAGTTTCGACAACATAGTCGGCGCTGGGTGTGGGTTAATGTTCGGGCCCTGACTAGAGTCTGACCCGATCTTCGTCTCTGTTGCATAAGATTTCATGGGCGGCGATAAACTTCGCTTGGGCCTTGGGTCAAAGCTCGACCGGCCCGGCTCAGCCCATTGACATTTGGCCTTCTCGGATGTGGCTGGTTCTTGTTGCAAGGGGCATTTGAGGGAAGCATTGGATATAAAAAGGGGGGGTAACTCCCGTTTTTACCGTTTTATGAAGGGTAAAAACAAATTAAAAAAAATTGCTTTTAATGGTGAGGGTGAAGTTTTTCGATATGGGCTTCGGCAAGCACAAGTTGTTTCGGCAACGGTTAGTGGGAAGGTTGTGCTTTGCAGGAGTTTGCCGGCAAGGGTAGTGAAGTAAACAGGGAGTCTGTCGGAGTTTGCTGGAGTTGCAAGAGCTTGCAGTGAGAAAAGGGAGTTCTTCGCGAAAAATAGGGAACTCCAATTGCGGTTTTGTGATTTCTGGCGAAGGGAAAAAGGGGCAGAAATTGCAACAGAGGGCTACTCAGGGCTTTCCAGTGATTTTGGCAGTTTTTCAGGGGGCGTAAGTGGTTTCCCGGTGATTTTGGCAGTTTTTCGAGGGCATAAGTGGTTTCCCGATGAGTTGAAGAAAAGGTCGTAGAGGGTTTCTGGCTGCAAAAGGGAATTTTCGGCGGAGATTTGAAGGGTGCGAGGAAACGAACCGTCGTTGAAGGTGGACAGTTGCGAGAAGGCGAACGGTCATCATTCCACACATGTGAGGCCAGGACATGGTGGCAATTATTAGGCGGCGCAATGGGGCGCATGCAGAATATGTAGCACGTGCAGGAGGTTTGAACCCGAGCGGCGATTGTCTTTTGAAGACACAACCAGCGTTAGACGTTGGCAAACACAGTCGATGCTGAGCATTGGCGAACACAGCCAGTGGCAAGCATTGGTAAATACAACCGATGCTAAGCGTTAGTAGACACAACCGTCGCTAAGCTTTGAGTGCACAATCGGCACTGACTCCTTGGAAACACAGCCCACACTAAGCATATGAAATCACATCCAACGCTAGACCTTCGTAAACCCAATCGACGCTAGGCTTCTTGAAACACAGTTGGCTCTTAACCACTGAAGATACAGCCAGCGCTTACCCAGTGCCTTTAGCAATTTTGATTCGACGGTGAATCCTTGAGTCTTTTATAATGGCTTAGTCATCTTACCAAATTCCTAACATAAAGAACCTTCCAATGGGAGGAGAGGTCGGTACCAATGATTTTATCGGTGAGGCTTTAGTAAGGGGCGAGCCCATTTGGCTAACAAAGCCAGTATGCAAACCAGAGTGGCCTCTCAGTGTTACTTTTATCACTGACTCGTTTCGTTTTGAAGTCCAAGAGGACAATGAAGGCAATGTCAGTATTGAAGAAGGGATGGCGCTCCTTCATTGTATGCACAGAAACATAGCTTCTGGGGAGAACTTGCCTACCCTAGGGAAGCGAATGGTGCAACCAAAGGGGCTAATATGGTCAGGAAAAGGCCTTTGAATACAGCGGGAGCACCAATATTTAAAGGGATACTCTTCTTGGACCACCAGGGTGTTGGTGTCTCACAGAAGTATTCTTGAACTCGCTTCTATGCTAGCAGTGGTTCAGTGTTCGACCAGCTATTATGATCAGTGCTCCAATAGTACTGCTGAAGACATGGAGCCATGTTAAAAATACCTGGCTTCTTGGGCATGGGGAAGCAGGAATCTCCTTTTTAGATCTTCATTTCATCGGAGGCCTTCCGCTGATCGAGGCCATGTATGATGAGTTCGTACCCCAGAACTCAGTCATCTTTGGTGGTGCTAGCTTGGGGAGAGAAGAGCCACCTGCTAGTCTTCGAAAGGTTTTCGAGATCTACCAATTGTTCCATGCCCAGTCTAGCAATTGTCGGGTAACCTTCACCGAATGGGTGAAATTCTTTTGTGGGGACTACCCTGAAGGTGCTTGAGGTACTCCAAGAGGAAAAGGGAACGCAGTTGTAAAGGGGACGCCTCTCATCTATCAATCCGAGACCAACGTTGACTGCGTCTTCTTGGCTGCATATTTGGCTTATTTTTATGCAAGTTCGTGCTCCTTGGAGGGGCAGATGACATTCGTCCAGGTACCTTTTATGTAGCTTGCGACATGGCAAGAGGGCTTGAGTATGCCCTTGCACAATATTTACCATGGCTTGGGTGCCATCTCCCCATATATTATGTATATGGGTGGCTAGGGCCCTATTTCCTTGCCACTTATGAGGAGCCAGAGCACGGGGGATAAGATGTGGCCCTTCTTGATGAGGATTGTTGGCCAAAAAGCTCTCTTTCACAGCCCCGGGGAGGCTCGAAGCTTGTTTGGTCATGACTTCTTAAATATGCATTGGGTTCCATTCGCGGTTGGAAGCTTCACTGATCGTGTTTTCATTGATGAATTGGGGAAGGAACTAGATGGTGCTCCTATGACCATCTGACAGCTCATGTTCATTCTGAGTGTTAGAGGGGGAGTTTTACCCTATCGGACCTTGCACAGTGCCAAATTGGAAGGGTATTTCCCTCACCGCATTGCCCGTCAGCATG
Source organism: Amborella trichopoda (assembly GCF_000471905.2). The sequence goes on from NW_006499092.1 coordinate 139,392, forward strand.
GGCTTGACCAGAGCTGCCCCTTCTCTGTGTTTTTTGAAATGCACCAAGGTAGAATAAACATAGGAAAGACAGAAGAGCTTGGGACTCTTCAAGAGTGTTGGCTGCTAGAACATATACCGATCGCTTGGTCCACATGTCTAGAGATGAAGGAGATAAGCAAGTATGTGATACCTCACTTCAGCAAAAGGGTCCGAGTGACTGAGGCCTATGCCAACTGGTGGAGAATCACCAGTCGAGGATACTGGGATGATGATCACCCATTGAAAGGGGAAAATGGAAACTAGAGTCAGGAGACTAGACAGAGGGCGAGGTCTTTGTCTTGGGATATCCCTTGAACTGGGAGGCTCTTGAGCTTCCTCGGGAGATAGCGGCCGATGACACTTCACTGCAATTTCTTGCCATGAAGAAGAAAACTAGGAGTATCTTTGATAAACTCGGTTTCGTCTTCGAATGGAGTGAGCGGCAAAAGGTCCCAGGTCATGAGGGGCGTCCCATTCAGGACTTGAACGCACTGATAGGGAGTGGTCCTCACAGTAAATTGGCTGCGGGCCCTTCTCAAGTAGGGAGATCTAAAGCAGTTGTTCCTCCTTTGGCAAGGGGAAAGAAAAGGAAGCGATCTACCCCTATCGACACTCATGCACTGGCTCAAGCTGGCAGAATTACTCGAAGATGTAGGGGTGTCAAACGTCCTACGATTTTGGAGTCAGGAGGTAGCTCTCCTTTTTCTGATTCAATGGTAACTCCATCAGCGTCACCTTCTGCACTTACTCCACCATCTTATGTCTCTCCTAAATTATCTTCTTCTTCTTCAGAGACTGAGGTGAACGACTTCGGCCCTTCTGAACCTATTGCTATTGCTTCTGATAAGGAGATGACTCCGGAACTTGGAGAGGAACCTCTAAGTCCGGGGGCAGCTCCTGGGTCAACTCTGGTTCACATGGAGACTAATGGGACTGAAAGCTCTTGAGGTATTGCTCTAGGAAGGGAACCGGCTATCGACATCACCTATGTGCTTTAGGAGTTTAGTGTCTCGACTGAGGCAGGGATGATGATTCAAGAGGAAAGGCATGTGGTAAATGATGCCCTTGACTACTAAGAGGCTACTGTCCCCGAGGGCGCGGATTGTGAAGATGAAGGGTTTGAGCTTTTTATGGCCATGGTTCTGGCTGTTGATGATACAGAGCAGATGAAAGGGACCATGGCTGAGACTGAATAAGTGATCAGCGAAAGCCAAAGGGAAGAGGCAGCTCCTGAACCTGCCGATACTGACGCGACAATTCAGGAGGGTGAGAAACAAGAGGGGAATACCGGCCCTAAACTTGTCGAGGCCATGGCTGAGCGTAAGGACCAGGGGAGGAGTCTTCCTTGGACGATGCTGAGACAATAGTGGTGACCCCCATAGGCGAAGGTCAAGGCGACGGTGCTGGTATCAAAGAATCAAGGCAGGTTGAAGCGGGGCTGCTTCTGGGTTTGATGTGCATGAAACTGTAGACTTTTCCATCATTTTGGAAGAGCTGGTGGCTCAGATGGCTATCACTTCTACAAGCCCGATCCTTGAAACCGAAGTCTCTTCAGGAGTGGTAATCCCAGCAGCATCATCTAGGCCCATTTTTAGCGGGGTTTCAGGTATAATTGCAAGCATGCTTCATGCAGGCCTTCAAGGTTTAAGGGAACTGCCTTTCAATGAGCCGGGCGAGGCTCAGACCAAACTCAGGGAATTTGTTCCCATGATCACTGTTGCTGGGAGTGCGCCAGAAGTGCTTTCCCATTTTGATGCAACCCTCAGTGAGTTGGAGAGCTAGTGGTCGGGAAGACTGCATCATGAGGCAGAAACCAGCAAGCTAGCTTCCTTGGAGGAGTCGATCTTGTGTCGTCGTGAGGGGATAGATTCTTGCACTGAGAAGAAGGCCACTATGACTGGCCGTCAGATGGATCTCAAAAGGGAGGGACAAGCTTGCTTCAAGAGGATGGTTGAAATAAGAGAGGAGATGCAAATTTTAAGGCAGGAATTCGCTGAGCTGGAGAAAGAGATGATTCAGAGGAGGGCCATGGAGACTTCTCTAGTTGCGGATTTATCAAAACTCACTCGCACCGTTGAGTCTGAAAAGGTGGTGGTGGAGGAGTGGACTCAATTGGTGGCCGAACTGAAGGAACGTATTCAGGACACCGAGGCTTCTTCCGCAGCATGCAGAGCAGAGATCATAAAGATCATTGATCATTTTTTAAAATGTCTTTTCTTTTGCCACCACTTGTAAAAAGTTTGACCTCATGAGTGAAATGCTTCTTTTTCTCTTCTGGCTGATTTTGTTGCATGATTTTCATTCTCCTATTTACTTTGTTGCACCTCATGTGCTCTTTTTGGGCTTGGGCACCTCTCGACATATTTATTGTCTCAAGGGGCTAATACCCTAGGCCTTGTTTAGTCCCGTGATGGGCTGCTGTGGCTTCAATAACTTCGAAATGGGGAGTCATTACTTTTCTCCTCTTAACTTTTGATTGGGCAAGGGCTCATAATTCATTTTCCTCATCCTTTGGTGAGCCTGCTGACTATAGATAGTTCAATAAGGAGGGGTTCTGGCCTCCATTAGTGGTGCATTCACTTCAAACCCATCATAACTTTTGGTCTCAGCACGAACTCCTTGAGATGTTTTGAAGCAATACGCATAACCTTCAATTGGCTCAAAAGACTACAAACTTCGCTTCTTAATTCTGCTAGGGGATCCAGCTCTTCAGAGGAAGAAGATTGTCCTTTCTCAAAACTTGTGGCTGGTCACCGGTCTGTACTAACCCTATTGTGGGACGAGGAGCATCCTCTATGCTTATAGCAACAGGATTTTGAAAAATCTTTCGCGGCGGTTGGCACGCCACTTCTGGTTCAAGAGTGCAATAGGGATATGCAAGACTTTTTGTTGGTCCGACGTATAGGTAATCTTTGGAGCTGGGAATTCTATCCCCATGACTTGTTCAATCTCAGGAATGACCTCTGGTTCATCTTCTGGCCAATGTGGTTCAAAACTGGGGGCGGAGAGCAAGGATTCCTCTCCAAGTGAAGATGGAGTTTCTTTAGGGATAATTGTGGGGATGTTAGAATGAATAGGGGTTAGAGGGAGAATTCTACCGTGCCTTTCTTCCTCTTTGAACATGTTTACCAATGTTCTCCCTTCATCCTCAACATCTTCATGAGGCGAAGATCCTGTCTTCGTTGTAGACTTGTGATCCCCATCATTTGGCTTCTGAGGTGACACCAGATATGTGAAGTAATACTTAACATTTGTGTAGTGAGTTTCGTCTATAGGAAACGGTCTTTTGTCAGAAAAGACCATATGTTGTCTCCCATCTCGACTATATTTGAGGCACCGGTGCAATGTCGATGGAACCAGTCCCTGGTCATGGAGCCATGGTCGACCGAGGAGAATGTTGTAAGAAGTGTCGATGTCGATTACATGAAACTAAGCATAATCGTTCAGCTCACCGATCTAAAGACAAAGGACAACTGTGTCAGTTGGCTTCTCTCCTGACTAGTTGAACCCTTGAACTGTGACGTGAGTCAGAGTAAGAGCTTCGGACCCTAATCTCAACCGAGTAAGGATCCTCCTTAGGATAAGGTTGACTGCCGACCCTCCATATAACATAATTCGGTTGATGGGACACGCATGTAATTCTCCAGTCACGAAGAGAGGGTGATTATGAAACTTTTCTCCCAATTGCAGGACGTCCTTTGAAAATATGATTGGCATACATCCTCCTAAAATCGCCAGGTCCACCTCAATGGGTTCCACTTCGGTCTCGTACACCTCTGGATTAGAGAGAGCCTGAACCAAAACCAACCGATAATCCTTTGAAAGCATGAGGGCTTTGTAGATACTGAGAATGGCTGAAAGCATATACAGATGCCCTATAACATCATATTTCAGCTTCTCTTGGTCAAGGGTGTTTGCTCCTAGTCCTCTAACTGGTTTGGGTGATATGCTGGGTTGAGGAGAGGGCTTGGGTGGAAGAGGTTTATTTTGGCCTGCTGACTGACTTGATTGCACAACGGGCTTAGTTTGGGCAGGCTGGTTAACCGGGATAATGATTTGTTTAGGAAGAACTAGTGTTCTAGGTTGGGGCTTAGAAAATGATTGAGTATATGGGATTAGAGATATCTCAGGGAATTGGAGAATAGGTGGATTGTTTGGGGTATTCGGATTAGGAAGGAGACTAGGGAGCTATAGGATAGGCAGAATGGTATTTGGATTAGGGCGAAGTGGTGAACTAGGAAACTTCAAAGTGCCTGACTTTTGCGGTGGCGGTTGCAATGTCTTCCCTGATCTGAGGCTCATTTGCCCTGTGCTGGGTGATGCTCCTGAGATTTGCACCATATGACAAGCCTCCTGAGAGTAAAAGACCTGCCCCCTTGATTCTCTCAGTCTCTGTTCAAAGTCCAGCTCAGGGGACTACTGGGATTTCTTTGGCTTTGAATTTTTGTGCTTCTTTGAAGAAGGTGGCTATGCTTTGGCTTTAGCTACCAGGGCATCAGCAACCGTTAAGAATCCAGCTGCTTGGGCGAGGGTCTTTTTCAACCGCTTCCGTTGCATCCTGCTTATGTTGATTCCTTCAAATTCTCTGTTGAGAGCCTCGAAGTCTGAACATTTCATGGTTGTACCTGCAGGAGACATTGGGGAAGAAGGATGAGAAGCAGAAGAAGAAGAAGCAGGAGAAGGGTCAGAAGGTGGGGGACTTTTAATGTGGTTCCCCCATCGGACCAATCTAGGCAGCTTTTGACATCATCACCAGGGTTAGACGTGTGCAGGGAATATTTTAGGTCTTTCCTATGCTTAGACCCCTCATTGGACGTATTCTGAGGAGATGATGACTCGGGGACATCCTCTTGATGGGATGGGGAAGGAAGGAGGATAGTGCCTTGGGATAAAGTTCAGTAAAGTTGGCAGTAGGGGAAGAGGCTTGAGAAAGTCCTACTCGACTGGCAGTTGAGCCGTCTTGTTTCTTGAGCAAACAGTCCTTGGTGCCTGTCTCCTTCTGATTTTCTGACGTGGTGCTTGATTCATCTCGTTAGGCTTGTGAATAGCCGTAGCTTGACGAACTGCCTCTCGACTTAAAGACTTGAGTCTACTTCACCCATGGTGGACTATCCACGGTTGGGAAGTCGAAGGTTCAGCAAGATATGAGTCATCTTTACCCAGGTCTTGAGTTGGGAGGTCCTGCCATACCAGTGGAGCAGTGACTTGTGGATCACTTACTGAAACGTTGTAAGACTCTTGACATTCCCTTATTTTCATTGTGATTATATCATGGAAACTGGTACATTCGCACAGGTAATGCCCCCATATCTGGTGGTATGGGCATCAACGATCCTCATTTCCCCCGGCAAGGCGTCCGGGCTGCCTTATCGGTTTTGGTATGATAAGACCTTCTTGAAGCTTTATAACGAAAAAGGCGTGATGGAGACCATGGGCTTCGTCTTCCTCTTGGACAGTTACTGCATGGGAGGCTTTTGCTGCCCCGGATGCCCTTTTTAGCTCTTCAACCTTGATTGGACCCTTCTGAATTAGAGCCTCGATAATGTCTTTTAGCGTGAAGGAGTCATCTGTGGGGTGGCTGACCCTTCGATGGTAAGCACAATAATTTGCTTGGATATCGAGTCCAACTTGATCAGGGAACTTGGCCTCTAGAACCTCGATCATGTTCTGTTCCAATAATAATCAGAATAGTGTAAGGACCCATTCCTTCTAAAAGGGATAGACTTCATTCCTATGCTTGGTCCAACAATCATCTTGATTAAGGTCCGCAGGTGGGGGCACTCGGTTGTACAACTGTTGTTGCTTGCTTGCTTGAGGCGTTGTCTTTATTGTTCTCACGCCTTTGGAGAGGTCCAAAGTTTGGGAGGGAGCCTTCTTTAGATCAGTGACCGTGACAGCTGCACTGATCACTCCTTTTTGTTGGTTGCCTCGAGTGCTAGTCCGAGCATTGCCATTGCCCCTGTTGTTTCCTGAGCTTGCAAACAGTTGTCGTGACCTGCCTTGGTGGCGTGATAGGCTTTCTATGCAGACCGATTTGGAGATCAGCTCTGACATGGATGTCGGATTGGAGGCCTCGACATGTAGAGCGATTTCGGGTCACATGTTCTTCACACAAGTTTGAACTGCTTCCTTCTCAAGCATAGGATTGGGATGGCGAGCATCCAAATTTCTCCACCTTGACATGAACTGGTCCACGAGCTCATCAGGGTCTTGGGTCAGGGTGAGAAGCTCGATGGTTTGAACCTCTCTCTTGACCTCTTAGAAGCGCTGGTGGAAGAGTTTCTCCATTTCCTCCCAAGTTTGCAACGAGTTTGGGGGAAGTCGTGCGTTCCACTGGAAGGTAGGGACGTCAAGCGTTTCAACGAACTGACGAAGAAGGAGTCTCCCATCACCCTCTGTCTCTTGACATGCTGCTTGGAAATAAGCGATATGCTAGTTTGGGGAGGTGTTTCAATTGAATAGGGGAAACTTCCCTTTCTTGTAGTTTGAGGGAAATGACACCTAGTCAATGTATGATGGCTATGACTTTTGATAAGGTGTTGCACCCTATATCCCCATAATTTGTCTATTCTTTAAGCTATGGGTTACCATAGCATCGATGTCTGCCTGTGAGATGGAGTGAGGGACAGAATTGTCTTGTGAGGCATAGGGAAGGGGAAGCCTTAGAGCTGCACCATCTGAGGGATGGGAATTGACCTCATGGTTAGTTGATTGTCATCCGACATCTATATGATCTATCTTCTTCATCATTGCACGCACCAATTCTTCGAACTTGTTCATGCAGTATTCCTGCGAGTCCAGTTTGTTTATAATCATTACGCTTACTATTTCTCCATGAACGTCAGCCTTAGTTGCAGTTGAGGGCATTCGAACTTGACGGGTCACGCGCGGCAGATTGGTCAGCAGGGGGTCAACTTGCCCCGACTGGACTCGATTCTTATATGTTGATCGCGTGAAGACCGGTTCTTGATGGTCTTGAGACCGTGGCTGCTGAGTGGCTGGGTCATTTTCTATAACACTATGCATAGTGCAGGGCTCATGTACTTCTTCTTCAGGTTTCGTCATCTGAAGAGGGTAGAAGAGGTTCAAGCGAAGAGGGTCATCAGAGCTGGTTGCCCGAACCGCCTTGGTCACTTTCTTGGTCAGAATTCGCAGACCTCTATCATGTGAGCTTTGAGGTTTTGATGGACCTTACTCCAAAACTATGATTGGGACTGTGGCTGATTAGCCCTTCTTGCACAAGAGAGAGTTGTCTCCATCAAGTGTAGCAAAGGATGAGGGCTAGGGACTTAAGTCATCCTAGGCTGGGGAGGATGAAGGACTTGATCTTCGATAAGGTCTTTTCCCCGTGCTCTCTTATGAGCTCCAAAGACATGATCAAGATGACGAGGCTGCTTCAGGATGGTACTCTTGGAGAAGTTCTTGGAGTACCAAGGGTGGAAGTGCTTACCCGAAGAAGGAGGAGCTGACAAGAGCAAGGTTGGCTCATGAGGATGCCTGAGTCAAGGGCGAGGGGCTGTCATTGGCGGAGACACGTTGCACCCCTTTAAGAAGGATCACGGGTGAACTGGGGGTCAGCCTGGGCTTGAGCAAGTGGTTTGGCCTTAGGAGGTCGAGAACTACAAGCATGTGTCCGTAAGAGAACATGTGGGAGCCTGCCTCTTACAAGGTGTGCTAGTGTGTGCTGAGTGGGAGGACGAGGGGGTCGTCTTTTGTGTACTGGGGTTGGCGCAACGGCAACATTGCCCCGAGTAGTGGATTGCATATGAACAACGTATGCAGGACTTGACCTTGGGAGGTCTGATCCTGGATGCTGACTCGAAGTAACATAAGGGTTGCCCCGAGGTGTGGCTCGAGCAGATGACCCACGAGCCTTATGGTGTGTGCGAGAGGTGGAGGCCCCAAGATCTTTGCCTTGATGTGTTGAGCCTCTATGGATAGAGACTTACCAGTGGCAGGGTGTATGTTGTGGACGGCAACCGATGTGCTGTCGATGCAAGGGGCCTTAGCGGAAGTTCCACTAGAGCTTAAAGACGGGGAGTTAGGGACTTTTAAGTCCCTCCTCACACCAATCCAGGTTAAGGCCTGGGAGCTAGACCCAGGGTCTTTGCTCAAAAGGAAGGTTGGGTTTGTTCGAGGAACTTGTTCCCTAGGGACACTCGAGAATGCGAGGATAAGAAAATCCCTGATCCGGATGACTGGGTTATAGAACCCGGAAGCCATAAGTGCAGCTATAGAAAATAAAAGGAGAAACTAGCCAAACAAGTACGATCCGAGTAAGGGGTAGCAAGTCCCCAGTAGAGTCGCCAAGCTGGTTAGGTGTCTTAATCTTACCCTCCAGATCTGGATGATCAGGCGGTACGCGTCTCGAGTTTCAAGGGAACTCAGGACTTTGAGATCGCTCTCTCGAGAACCTTGTTAAAAAACAAGGGCAGGTAGACTAACCGGTGAGAGAGGAATTTAAGTTGGGTTTGGGACTTTACTTGGGCTGGCTCTTGTGGATGCCCTCTTAGATCACGAAGAAAGCCCCCCAGTAGTAAAACTGGTTCGAAATCGCCTCCCTTGGCATGTATTCTCATGTTTCTGTAATCACACACACATGGCAAATGTTATAAGTCAAGAGGGTCAAGGGACCCCACCTTACCTTCTGTGAACGTACACAGACGTGCACATTCAAAAAGAGGGAGAGAAGAAAGATTGGGGTTAGAAGAATTTGAATAGAGGTGAGACCGACACAGTGACTAAACTAGTAAGTAATTGACCTAGCGTGGCAGTAAAATAGGTTTGGTAACTCAGATCGGCTCAACAGAATTACTACTAGACGACAGTACCAATACCGACCAACTAAACACAATGGCTAGTCTGTTGTGGCGATAAAGCAAGCACAGTAACTCTGACTGGCACAACGACATTACGGCTAAACGATATGACTACCATGGAAAGCTAGTCTCGACTTCTCTTGGTCAAACGAAAGGGTAAGAGAAAGAAAGGAGAAAAATAGGAAGATTGAAAGAAAAGAAGAAGAAGAAAAGAAGAGAAAAGAGAAGAATAAGAGAGTAAGAGGGAAAACAATGAGAGAATAAGAAGAGAGAGAAGGGAAGGAAGGGAGAATGAGGACACAGACGGCAATGAGATGGGGAGAGAGAAGACTCAGACGGAAATGGCTTCTGTCGTCTATGATATGAGAAAGAAGAATGAGGAGGAAACACAGGCGACAACAGGCTTCCGCCAGCTGTGACATGAGAAAGAAGTAGATGAAATTCCGTCGGTTGTGACATGAGAAAAAGTAGATGAAACTCAGGCAGCGATGGTCCTCCGCCGGCTGTGACATAAGCGGAGAAGAGAGAGAAAGAACACAAGCGACGATGTGCTTCCACCGTCTGTGACAAAAGAGAGAGAGAAGGAACACAGGTAGCACTAGGCTTGCACCGGTTGTGTCAGAAGAAAGAGGAGAGGGAAAGAACACAGGCGGCGAAAGGCTTCCGTTGTCTGTGATAGAAAAAGAAGGATGGAAAACACAGACGACGTTAGGCTTGAATCGATTGTGATAGAAGAGAAGAAAGACAGAAAATACGGGCGGCACTAGGCTCGCATCATCAGTGACAGAAGAGAGAAAGAGAGAGAAAACACAGGTGGTGATAAGCTTGCGTCGTCTATGATAGAAGAGAGAATTTTGATAAAGACCCGGCCCGCCACTCGGGCTAAGGTTCGACTTACTGTTCATGTCTCATGAGAAGAAAGGCATCACACCATATGATAGGTCCGCCATGCATGAATGGAGAAAGAAAGAGGAACAAGGAGAGAGAAACATGATAGGCTAGAGCAGGAAGAGAGAGAAAGAAATAAAAATGAGAGAAAAGAGAAAGGGAGAAATGAGAGAGAAAAAAAGAGAGATAGAGATGAGAGAGAACAGAGAAAGGGAGAAATGAGAGAGAAAAGAAGAGAAATAAAGAGAGAAATAGAGATGAGAGAGAAAAGAGGAAAGAGAAAGATAAGAGAGAAAAGAGGAGGAGAGAGAAAGTTACCTTATCGAGAGGTACTGGCCCTTTTCGTCTCTCTCTCCAAGACGCACCCACGAGCTTAAGCAAGAATTGAAATCTTTATTGAATGGTTGAAGAATGAACCCAAGGTTTTTTACAATTAGGCATTATATGTTTATATAGAATTGGGCCTAAACATGGGTGGATGCCCAAAAACTACCTAAAATTGAAGATAATTACAATTTAATTGAATTAAAAGAAATTCTAAAAATGGGTACAAAAGGACTGTTTTGCCCCAGCCTAACATGGTGGAATTCAAGAACAATCCCTACTGCTGCCCGAGAACTTGCGTGATCTTCCATGACTGATCTGAGGTTGCTCTGATGCACGTTTGATCGAAAGATGATTGTTTTCTTGTAGGGCTCGGTATGACAATCGATTTGATACCAACTTCGAGCCATGAATAATGTTTTTAAGCCATGATCATGAGACTTAAAATTTGTTTAAATCTTGAAAACTTTGGATCAATGGTGTGCTCATTTCTTGATGTTTTTCTTCGGTTTCTTCACTGAATCACACTACGCATGCCGTTACAATCACCTGGCCATAAATACAGCTCGATTTCGTGTTCGGATGAAGATTTCATCGTCTTAAGTTTTTGGTCTGAATCTTGAAATCCGACGGCCGGCATTTACAGCAGCTTCGTCGCCTTTGTGTGTAAAATCCAACCGTTCATCGTACGGGGAGTTCGGACCAGGGATACCCTCGGACCTTATGCACATAATGCAATTTTTTTCGTATTGATCGAGTATGCGAGCGCCGTGATTTGGCCACTTGAGAGAGGCGTGTTGCTGTTGAACTTTTTGCAACTATCTTCACAAATCATCAACTTCTTTCTAGTTTTTCTCCTTGTTCAGGTATCATCACGGATTGTGCTACATATCAAAATGCTCGTCTTGATGAGACGAACATGTTCATCAAATTTGAGAGCGATCCGACTCAGGATGAGTGAGATACGAGCCTTTGAAGTTGCTGCTTGAGACTGTGCACATCAGCCTCCTTTAATGGAGATTAGTGTAGGGAGGACGCACGGGAGTAGCGTGCGGCCTACCCCTTTTTGGTCTTTTACCCATAACTTTGTCTTGAAATGCCCGATTAAGCCGAAACTTGACCCATATGGGTTTTCAACCGTGTCAGATCCAATAGCGGTGGTCCCACAACTGTTTGATGTACCGAAAATATAGTTCTACTTACGGGGTCCGCTTCAGGGTGCTAGAGACTGATTTTTCTGAAATTGTTTCTTTGTGTCCACTACCTTAAACATATCTGATTGCGACGAAACTTGGCAGGTGGGCTTTTGAAGTGCTTGGGAAGATCTTGACTAGTTTTAGGGCAATTTTAAGACTATTGGGAATTTCATTGTACGTTGAGGCTTTCTTGACCTGCTTCCTTTTAATTCCGCGTTAGGAACCAAGGTGCTGAAAAATGTGTTCAAACAGGGTCGTGTAAAGGACGCATGAAACTTTATTTGTTATGATGGGATAGAGTCTGCACCCCTAAACACGAAGGGGGCTAAGTACTCGGAATGTCAGAAAGTTTAATGAGGCGCCACTGTGTAAATGGTGGTGGCGAAATATTCATTTTAAAAACCATCTTTGGTACCAAGTTCTATTTTCCAAATATGGGATGGATTGCTATAATTTATGGCTTGGCGGTGGTAGAGAAAAGGAGATTTCTTATACATGGAAAGCTATCTTCAATTGTAGACCTATGATCTCAAGTACTTTAAATGGAATGTTGGACGTGGTAGATAAGTCATGTTCTGACATCATAAATGGCTCAGGGATTTCCCCCTTAAAGTTGCATTCCTAGATCTTTTTCATGTGGTCTCTGACCCAAATCTAGTGATTAGTGATGCTGTGGAAAGGAGAGGACAGGTGGTATCCTGGAATACTCCTCTCATTTATAGGCGTTTAAATAACGTTATGCTGTCTCAATGATGCACACTGATGGAACTTTTGGAAAAAGTTTATATTTCGCAAGATGCAGAAGATTTGCTAGTGTGGGAGATTGAGAGTGATGGTATTTTCTCAGTTAAATCGTGCTATAATTTATTCTTCCATGACCATTGCAAATGGTCTTGCCCTAAGATTGTTCAAATTTGGAAATGACCATTTCCCCATAAAATTCAAGTTTTCATATGGCTGGCAGCGCAAGATAAAATTATAACTACAGATAATTTTATGAAAAGGGGAAAAATTTTGTCAAATATTTGTTTACTCTATTAACAAGATGGGGATTCTGTTGCGCATTTGTTGATCCATTATTCTTTCACCTCAGGAATCTGACATTGGTTGTTTAGTATGGTTAGGATTTCATTGTTGCTGCCTTAGAATGTGGCTGGTTCTCTCTCAATTTTCACTTCCTTTTTAACCTAAAGGTATGATTTTGTGTGAAGTATGGAAAGAGAGAAACAGGAGAACTTTTGAAGGTTTGGCTTTGCCTTTTGAAAATGTTATTCACCTAATCAAATTGTCTATTTGGTCAAGTCTTTCAGTTACCAAGGAGGGTTGGGGGGTCTCAAAAGTTGATGTGATGGTCAATCTTTCTAACTTATTTTCTCTTGGTGTGAAGAAATGTTGGCCTAAGGGTTTGCGGTTTGTTCCTCCATTGGGTTGTCTTAAGATCAACTTTGATGGAAGCTCTATGGGGAACCCGGGCCCAGCTGGCATTGGGGGTGTTATCCATGATTGTTATGGGAATATTGTTTTATCCTTTATAGGTCCAATTGGTTTAGCAACATCGAACTTTACAGAAATGAGTGCTCTACTTAGGGGTTTGAAAATTTTCTTAAAATGGAATCTGGGTTCCACTTGCCTGATTGAAGGAGATTCTTTGAATGTTATTAGGTGGCATAGAAAGGAGCAAAAGGTACCTTGGGAACTCCTGTCTTTGTGGTTACAGATTATGGATGCTTCTGCATCTTTATCTGTTTCTTTCTCCCATGTTTATCACGAGGCAAATTGTGTCACTGATGCATTGGCTAAGGGGGGTGTTGCTCTAGACTCCCTTTCTATTTCAGATGATGTAATCTCCTTTTAGTCATTCAATAAAATTCTTGAACTTTGGTAAAAAAGAAGAGCCTCGACTCTATACAGACCGCACCTTTTAGAATAATAGAATATTTATTTTTATTCTGAAATAGTTAATAGATACATACTCTAGCCACAACCATCATGAGGCGCTCTCATTGACCTTGACTAGAGGGAACACTCAAAACTCTCGATCTCTAATAAAAAGGCCCCACACAATCGCCTCATGATCAGGGGTTTTCAGCCCTAACCCAATATGCACATATTCCAGTATCCTCACTGTTCTTCGGCACTCGTACCGTAATTGAGAGAATTGCGCTGAAAAACACAAGGCCTTAAAAGGACATAATTCCAACATTTTCCTATTTGTTCTTTTGAGGCATTGAAAATAAACAACTTCAATTACCACGAGCAACATTTTTCTCTTTCTCATGCCAGTAACAATTTTCGTTCAATTTTCGCATTTGAGCAACACTTCGCTCCCCATACACTCATATGCACACATGAATATCCATATAATCAAACAAAGGGGCCCATGCATAACATCCCATCATGATGAATCATATATTTGTCTCATATTTTTGTACAATTAGGCCTTAAGCCCCTATGAAGATGTATTATTGAGCTTAACAAAGATGTGAACAAGAACCCCAATTTATAAGGTAACAAAATTGTATAATACTATAGAAACTAACATATGCAAGGAACTACATTCCTAATATATGAGAACACATAAAAAAAAGGAAAATATTATTCCTAAAAACGAAGTGCAGGTTTCTAATTTCCACACTCCCCCTCAAACTCAAGATGAGTTAAGAGAGAGAACCTTGAGTTTGGACATCTGAACGCAATCTTCTATACAAAGCAGGTATAGAAGACCAGTTGCATAAATGAACGAGTTGGATCTTCAAGTCTTCAGGTGCATGGTGTGACTGACAGAAGCAGTGACCTCAGGAACAAACGGCATCAGGTCTCAGGAGTAGATGACCTCAGGAGCAAACGGCCCCAAGAACAAAAGATGGCCTCAAGAACATCTGGGATCGAGAAATTCGGTCATCAAACAGGAGGCCGGTGGAAGAGCCAATAGAAATCAGCGGTAGATCAATAGTTGGACATTAGATTTAGAGTTGAGAACAATAAAATCCAAAATAAATCAGGGAGTCGTAACACAACTTGATAGAGAGACAGATCAGAGAGTCAAAACACGACTTGACAAAGAGAGAGTTAAGACAGTTGAACCACGACTCGGTAGAGAGACAGATCAAAGAGTCGAAACATGACTTGACAGAGAGACAGATCAGATAGTCAAAACACGACTCGGTAGAGCGACAAATTAAAAAGTTGAAAACACAACTCCGTGGAGAGAAATAAGAGAAATCATGCCATTTCTGACACTCAAATTCTAGATAGAGTGCCATTAGCTTAATGGGAACAAGCCGAAAAGATTCGGATTTGTCCATAGGAAAGAAAATTGAGTCGGTATTTTGGGGGTCACAAAAGTATGGTGCTGATTTTTTTTTTTTTTTTCAATTTGGTCGAACAAAAGAGACAATAGGAATCTCCAATCTTGCAAGTCCAAATGACCAAAGTGGACCATCAAAAAAACCAATATGGACCACCTACGCTGTTTTTTCAAAGCAAAAGAACGCCTTCAAGGAAACATATGGAAAAGAAAGAACGGGAAGAGAGGGAAAGAAGGGAAGAGAGGGAAAGGCAGGGTTTTCTGATGGGCTTGCACGCAAAGAATGACAGAGATGTTACAGGGAAGAAAACGGGGGCAAATAGAGACAGAGTTCAACACGGATAAGAGAGAGAGAGGAATGGACTGAGACAAATCAGAGAAAGAGAGAGATCAGAGAAAGAATTAGTTCTGAAGTTTGGTGATATGGAGAGTTTGAGAGGGAGACCCGCAAGAACAGGGCTCTGTTTTCTGGAAGTTTCTGAAATTTTAGAGAGAGAGAGAAAACAACCCAGAATTCCGAGTGTTTGCGGTGGAGAGAGAGAGTGAAAGAAGACGGTGACAACACGAGAACAGGGCTGGAGGGTTTTCCTTGGGTGTCAAGAAAAGAGAAGAGAAGAGAAGTAAAAGAATCGTCATGCCATCTCCTTTGCTGCTCTTCTTTTCTCTCTCGATCTGTTATGACCAAATTGGGTTCTTTGATTCGCAGGCTGAGAATGTGATCGCCTCTATTACTTGAAAATGGGTTCCTTTCGTATCCTTCAAATTGGCCCCTGCCAAAGACCCTAGAACTACGGCCTCTGGTTTCATGGGGATTTGCAGACAGAGAGGGATTTCTGGGTTTAAAAGAGATTTGCAGATATAGGGAGAGAAGGTTAGGGCTTCAGAGAGAGAGGACAGTACAGAGACATAGCGAGAGCAAGAAAGAGAAAGAGAGAGAGATCTGAGAGGCAGAAATAGAGAGAGATCTGAAAGGCAGAAAGAGAGAGAAAATAGGGATATCAGATCTCACATCTGCTTTGAGAAATAGCAGAGATCTTGAGAGAGAAAGATCAGAGAGACAGATTAGAGAGATAGATGGCAGAAGGATATGGATTAGGGCTTCGATGAGAGTGATAGAGGGTTGCAAAGCCCTGCCGTGAAGGGGGTTAGAGAGAGAGGGCGCATCAAGCTTCTAACAAGAGAGAGCTGAAGGGTCGTTGCAAACACAACTTTTGACGTGACTGTTGTGGTTGCCAACGTTGGGAAAAACTTTTGTGGATGCAAACGAAATTGGGGAATTACAGGTAAGGAGCTGATATCAATGGTACTGGAATTTTGGAAACAAATTTAATTCGTAAGTGACTCTTATGGGAAACTATATTTCTGTATAATAGTGCATTAAGCCCTTATGAAAATTAATTATTGAGCTTAACAAAGATGTGAACAATTTATAAGGTTACAAAATTGTATAGTACTATAAAAACTAACATAGGAAATGAACGACTTTCTTAAAATGTGAGAACACATAAAAAGAAGAAAAATATTGCTCCTAAAACCTAAAACCTAAATGCAAGTTTTTAACTTCCACAGCAACTTCATCACAGGGTCAATGTTACTATTTTTCCCGGGGTTAATTGATCAACAAATTAGATCACCTGAAATTTCTGACACAGCTTGTCAGGCTATGACCGTCTTTACAAAACTCTAATCAGCATCAAAATATTTTGTGGGATCACCTTGATAGTATTTCTTGCTCGTCAGCAACGAGTCTACTCACAACAACCGCATAATATTTGAATCATATTATACTTATTTAGTCTATTCACAACCACCTCATAATATTTGAATCATATTATACTGATTTTGGGTGGTTATCAGATTGCAAATAGTTGCATGGTGTTTCTAGACACTGTGCCACTCCCATTGATCCGGTCATTTATCAAAGGTTTCAACCTCTATTAAGGTGCATACTCGAGGTTTATTTATGTTCTACTCTTGTCTCTTACAATGTAGCTATCTGTTACAAATGCCATGATTTTCTAGGATTTCACATGCTTATACACATGTATATGTTTTATTTACGATTTCAACGGGAGAACACAGGATCATAGGGAATATTTGATTTCTTTCTGTTGTTTAGAAAATAATATTGATACTTTGTTTTATTTGAAGGGAAAGAATCAGTTATTTCTGCTGAAATATCCAGATTTTAGGAAAATCCTATTATACGAGGATTTTTATGTGGCATCAAATCAATAATTATTATCTTGGAAATATGACATATCAGGCCCTTTTCTATTGGGAATTTATTTTTCTATAATAGTACAAAATCCATATTGTAATATATGTGAAATTTCATGTGGTTAACATGGGGCAATACCATATGCTTGAATCCATTTTTTAGCTTTAATAGGATATAACACTGGAGGGAAAACTTAGTGTCAGTGGAGGAAAAACCTAGTCATGTATTTAGATTCCTTGTGAAAATTGTTTTTCCTATGTTATATACATACTTAATTTATTTAATTGCTAAATATCTTTTTATCAAATTGTAGAAATTATTGGATGACATCCTATTATGTGAGTCATTAGTTGACTAATGATAGGTTTAGCTCATTACATAGGATTAACAGTTTGGTGACAACTTGTTGATCATAATTAGCTGCACTTAAGAAAGGCAGGAGTTACACTTGGATCTCAACTCCTATAGACCATGAATATGAGAGTTAAAAAAGAAATGTGTTCTCTATAAAAAAAAGAGGTTAACCCCTCAAGAAATGATAAAGAAAATAAAAAATAGACAAGGATGAAAAAAAGATATGCAAAGTGAATCTCATTCACTAAAGGGAACTCTCGAGATTACCTGTCACCGAATGGCGTAGTTTATAGCATTTTATATGAAACCTTAGGTCTTTCGTGTAATTTAAGGACAAATTTGAGTAAGTTGTTCATTGATTTATTTGTTTATTTATTTATTTATTTATTTATGGATTTTTTTTATTTTATTTTTGTATCGGGACTAACATGTGATACTCTTGCCATTTGAATTTTGATCAAGAGAAGATGTTTATCTATATACTTTACTTCAATGACTATGTCATAGACTATGGTTGTGAACTCATCATTTAAGATATGGAAATGGCTACTGTTGCTTGATTATCACAATAAATTATTGTGGGTTCATGATCAAACTTGACTAACAGCACTAAGAAAGTGCCTTAAGAATATCGCTTCCCTTGAAGCATGATGTAAAGTAATATATTTTGTTTCCAAAGTGGAATGTGATATACATTTTTACTTTTTACTACCCCCAGATATGCATGCCCCACCAAATATAAACACCCATTATGATGTGGATCTATAATTGTTGATGTCTCCTCCTAGATTTGCATCACAATAGGCTTTTAAGATTAGATCCTTAGTCCCATAACATAGATCATAATTACGAGTCCCTTTTAGATATCTAAATATCCTCTTTACCAATTTCCAATGTTCAATTCCGGGGTTAGCCATATATTGACTGGTAACCCCATCTGCATAAGCTATATCGGGTTTAACACAATTCATCAAATAGTTACAAGAATCAACTTGTGCATAATGATATTTTTTCATAATTTCCTTTTCTTTGTCTCTTTTAGGACACATTTCGGGGTGGTCATAGTATTATACATTATTTTTTATATAATTGTATCCCTGGGGTGAATAAGGAGAGAGCTGGTAGTAACCTGCTCCCGCCGGTGCCAATTACACCGCCAGACCATAGGATGTAGCAATAAGCCTGATATTGGGCAACCTCTGAAGAAGTGTCAGAATGGCCTCAAATCTCATGAAATGATATTTTTGGATGCTCTAAGGACGCTCGTAAATTTTTGTCGAATTCTGACAAGCTTTGAGTAGTTCAAGACGAAGCTCAGTTTTCTAATCCAATTCCTATGATGCTGAAAATGAACCCTATAACTATAGCCCTATTATATGCTTTCTCTGATGCAGACTGGGCTGGGTGACTAAGCACTCAGCGTTCAACCACAAGTTTATGCACCTATCTTGGTTCCAGCTGCATATCTTGGACTGTTAAGAAATAATCAACGTGGCTCGTTCAAGTGTTGAAATGGAATACCAGTCTACAACATCCACTACTGCAGAATTGACATGGCTTTTTTTTATTCTTCGGGATATTGAGGTGCCTCTTCTTCAGCCACTAACACTTTTTGGTGACAATATAAATGCTCTTTACATGACAGTTAATCATGTTTTTCATGTACTAATAAAGCACATTGAGTTAGACTATCATTTTGTGTGTGGAAAAGTTGCTCTTGGATTACTTATCACACGATTTGTTTCCTCTCACAATTAAGTAGCTGATATCTTTACCAAGTCTTTGCCACAAGATGTTTTTCAAGATCTTTACTTCAAATGCATCCTCAATCGAATTTGAGGAGGTG
The DNA here is from genome assembly GCF_000471905.2 of Amborella trichopoda. The sequence continues at coordinate 158,367 of NW_006499092.1, forward strand.
TAATGGAAACAACATTTAAACAAGATAGGAAAGTATATTTCTCTTTCCTTTTGAGACGAGACTGTAACAAGATAGGAAAGTGTATATAACATGTAACAAGATAGTAAAATGTATATTACACCATTGTATTATCATTATATATACAATAAAAGAACCACCACAAGAAGTGTGTGGTGCACAATTATTTTCTCAAAGAGATCATCTCTCTCTCTAAAAATTCTACAATTATCTCGACTCATATCAATCCTAAAGAGAGAATGTAAGTTTCTCTTCATGTTTGGGCCATACAATACATCAGTAAGAGTCAAATTGTCATCGGTTGGAAGCGGAAGTATAATAGTGCCCTCTCCAAGAATGTTGATGCTAGACATGTTACCCATATAATGTTTTTCAGCACCGTAACTCATTTATTTGAAGTCTACCACATCGTTATTAGTAGTGGAAATGTACTGAGTAGTTCCCAAGTCCACCCACTACTCATCGTGAGAACTCATCATCAAGAAATCTTCAACCACAACGTAAAATGCTTAGCGTCACTCGCTTGTCCAGCATCTTTCTTCTTGGGTTCCATGCAATATTTGGCAATATGACCATATTTATTACAATTATAACATTTTTTAAATTTCAAAGAAGTTTATCCTTGAGGAGGCTTCTTAAATTTCTTTTTAGATTTTGCTTTCTCATTCTTGTTAGCCATTGGTAGATAAGCTTGGTTTCTATCCCTTTGATTTTTTTCCTTAACTTTATCATTTTCTTCCATTCTTTAGTGTCCTCTTAAGATCATCTAAAGTATGGCCAGATCATCTAAAGTATGGATAGTCTCATTATGATACAAATTTTCTTTTAAATACTTTCATGAGATGGGGTTATTTTCTATAATCTTTATAATTTGTTAATATTCACTTACGGGTTTGCCAAAATCAGCTAGTTGGTTAACCATGATGTACATATCATTAAAATATTCAAGTACCGATTGATTTTCTTTCATCTTATACATATTGTATCTATCATATAATTCACACTTAGCCACATAGTTATCATCGGTGTGTCTTTTTCAATAGTAGCCAACAAATCTTTAGCGTTATCATAGCATTCAAACACTTTATGCAGTCTATCACTAAGGTAATTTAGAATGGTACCTCTACATATTAAATTATCATTTTTCCACTTAATAAACATTTGCCTATCTCTAAGAGTTGTATCATCATCGGGTTCAATTGGTTTTTCTTCATCAATCACATATAGCAATTTCATACTATGGAGCAAGAAATACAACTTACTTTTTATAATTGAAAAGTTGAAGCCATCTAATTTATCTATCTTCACCAAATCGGAAAGAATAATCTTTGTAGCAGCCATTGAAAGTAACCAAAGCTCTAATACCAAATATTATGATCAATTTAAGGTGGTTATTAATATGGATTAATGCAAAATCAGATTTAAATCAAAATCTCTAATTGAACCTTACTTGAAAATATTATCAAGCACGTCACTACGTATACATAAAAGCATAAGCATATATCTATAACTAATAGCTCTTGAAATTATCAAATCAAATCTCAAAACTGTTATCATCTATTTCATGTTTTATCCTAAGCATTCATACCAAATGAACAAATACAAAATATGGAACGAACTCACCAATATTGTCTATCTAGGGTTTATAAAGAATACGTAAATCCATAACTCAAAAACATCAAAAGCACGTCAATATCTTGTTGAAAATTTTACAACATGAAGAACTTAGTAGCAATGTATATAGAGAAAGTTAAAGACAACGATGCATGAGAAGAGACTCAACAGTGGCTCGTCTCAGGGTGACCTTGTAAGGCTTTGGGTGTTCCCTTGTGACCAAGATACATCTGAAACTTGGAGATAGAGAGAGGAATTATGGGTAGTGAGAGACAGATTAGAACACCATAACTTTCTCTCAATCCATTTTTCTTTAAGCTTCAAACTTCCAACGTGTAGGCTTTGGAGAAATAAGTTTTTTTTTACTTTTTAACACTTGGCAAAAAGGATACATACAAAATATATTATAATATATTATATATAAGCCAAAGATATTTTGGTTATAAAATATGAGGTCTTTTAAAAAAATAAAAAATGGTGAAAAGAAACTCACGCCAACAGCATAAAGCCCAATTCTGGTACCCAGTCTTCTTATCTTAATAAAATTGTCATATATTTGCCTTCTATTTCTTGGCAATAATATTTGTTTTTCATATATTTGCCTTCTATTTCTTGGCTATAATATTTGTATTTTTTGTTTATGCGGTAGCATAGCAATAGCTACGAAGAATCACAAGAGCATACGGGGTCAGAGAAACTTTAGTGACCAGAATATGGGGGATGGCAAGTTCTAACTCTCAGACCTAGAAAATTAAGGAAACCTTCATTTTTTTTTTATATATTTCTTGGTGTTTGTGTTAGTAAAAGGAAAAGTTTATATAGAGCCGAGGCTCTAAACAATCAAAATTGAGTCTACCTCAAAAAGTTCATTAGAAGAGGTTGTTTTGATTCTCAAATATCGTCAAATTGATCATCTCAATATCAAGATGCATGGACATGAGAAAAAAATGGATTTCAAGTTTTGGAAATAGTGTACTTTGTAATGGATTTTTAGACCATCAATTTTCAAGATTTTTAAGTTTTCATAGATCTGTCAATTTACACTATTTTTGAAACTTTGAACTTTATAAATAAATATAAAAATATATTTTAAAACTATCATAAAGATTTCCAGTAGTAAAACCACATTTCTCAATATTATTTGAAAATAGGCTGTGATTTGATTGTTTAGAGCCCAGGCTCTATACAAACCACACCCTTTAATAAAAGCTAAAAGCGAATATTTTCCCCATTTTTCCATCCGAAAAGACAGGGAAAAATAGCATACCACCTTGGGGCTAGTATGTGACTTCCCAAAAGACATGGAAGGCCTACGATAGGCTCTCGTCTCTTTCTCTCTACCCTCCACTCTCACTCCCCTTTTCCTTAGCCTAGATTGGCTCTCTCTCCTCTCTCTGTCTCCCACTGCAACCCAACTCTCTCTCTACTCTAACCCACCTTAAAATAAGTTAGGATCTCTGCAATCTTATCGAATCTCTACAAACGTTTTGTCTCGAGCAATTTGAATTAGAGGGTGAGTTTATTGATTAGGCACTACTTACGGAATGGTTTCGCTCAAGGGTCGTAGAATCCTCAAAATGGCAAACTCCTACTAAAAAACAGCATCAAGTAATTTTTAAAAAGAACTAATGAATTGATTCGAAATGAAATGGAAGCTAACAAGCTTGGTGTCAATGGCTCAGCAAAATTCATAATATTTCAAGGAAATAATATTTCTAAGCAGTAACTTAAATGTAAACTGAAACCCTAACTTAACCCCTATTCATAGGCTTCATTAAGACTTCTTAATCTTAATTCTAATGTAATTAGAACTAAGGTTTAAACAAACAGATCGGTGACTCGAATCGGTCACACCCATACCCGTGTCGGATCAGGAAATCAATGGATCAGATGGGAGAATCGGTGGAATCGGTAATTTTTGTCCCAAAAAGTTTCCAAAAAATCACTATAAATCTCTAAAAATATTGTTCTTTTACTTTCTAAAAGAAATCAAGAGCGGTGCATTATATACTTTCATTACTTTGTAAAAATAAGAGAATATTGAGACATTGTTTTCTTGTATGGATATCTGTATAATATTATAATATTACATCAAAATAATTTTAAAACATTAGAAAACACTTAAATATTATAAGATTAAAAATAATGATTTTCCATAAAAGTGAAACTAGAATCACATCAAAGTATTAAACATTTATTAATTCTCATCAGTCTCAACGATTGAAAATATTACTTGCAAGCAAAAGGTCTTCATTTTTTGCATCTTACAACCCCCTAGATCCCTTTGACTATCAATTTTTTATCCAAAGAAACACTAAAATGACACCCTCTCCAAAATTTGTTTTTTTTCATTAACGTTCTCTCTCTCAAACCACTCTCTCTCTAAAACCCAAATTTGTAGAGAAATTCCCTCTCTACATCATTTCTCTCTCCTCTCTTTAAAAATTCCCTTCTCTTCAAAGAAAGTTATACCAAACCGGTACAGCCAATCTTTTACTTTGATATGTCTTTGCAAGGAAAGTCAAGGGAGATAATTTTTAGAGCGAGGAGAGAGAGACGATGTCGAGAGGGGAACTTCTCTACACTTTGGGTTTTAGAGAGAGATGGAGTTGAGAGAGAGAGAGTGATTTGAGAGAGAACATTAATAGAAATGAAAATTTTTTTGGAGAGGGTGTTATTTTAAAGTTTTTTTGGGTAAAAAATTCATGATCAAAGGAGTCCAAGGGGTTGTAAGATAGAAAAGATGGAGACATTTTACTTATAAGTAATATTTTCAATCCTTAGGTCTCATGAGATATAGAAATAAAAAATAAGGGATAAAAAGATATTTTATTTAGTAGGATACACTAAGGCTCATAAAAGAAATGGCATACTTCAATGACACGTTATCAAATGACACGCTCAATTTAGTATTAAGGCGGTTGTGGCAATTAATCATGTACCTTTAATGTCAAGATTCGAGAGAACAAAAGAGTGAATCCCACATCGAATTTTCAAAAGTGCACAAGGAACTATAAAGTCTATGACACAACCATATTTATTGTGCACATGATATGTTATGATTGTGATGTGGAGTGGCACTTCTTCCGATGTTAGGTGGGTTGGACTTTTTTATTGACTATTTTCAAAATCATGGGTTTATTGTCAGGGTTTCAATTTCTCGGATCTGCGTTCATTTTTGTTTTAGATTAGAAAGTAACAGAAAAAAGGTGTAGAAAGAAAGTGGGGTGGACTTTTTTATTGACTATTTTCAAAATCATAATGACACGTGGGTTTATTGACCTATTTTCAAAAGGGTACTGTTGGCATACGGATGCATCCTTACCTAGAGGTAAGGTTGAAGCAATCTCCACCGTTTAAGCATTTCAATGGCTGAGATTGCGCACTAAGACCAAGGGAAGACCGGCGCTCATCGGTGCCCCGGTTTCTTTCCCTCTACCCATTAACTAGAGAGAGAAAGAGGGGCAGCTGGGTTTTATTAGAGAGAGAAAAGGTCTGATATGCATTTTCTCTCAGATCTGCATCCATCTTTGTTTTAGATTAGGAACTAACAAAAAAAAGGTGTAGAGAGAAAGTGTTTGGTGAGAGAGGATGGAGTGCTCAATTTCTGTTGCACTCTTCCGCCATTGTTGCGTAATTTGCTCTGCAATTTTGTTGAATTGCAGTGGTTTTTGCAATACATTCTGCGCTAATTGAAGAAGAGGTGGAGAGGGGCTCTAACGGTGAGGCCTGTAAATTTGAGAAGGAAGAAGCCAGTGAAGAAGTTGAGCTCTATGTTCTTCTGAGCCACACCAAGGTGTGGTCACTGGTAATACTAGCACCAAATTTGTGTTGTGGGTCTTCAAGGTGTTGTGAAAAAACTAGTTGGTCTTGGTGGGTAGATTTGGCTTGTTCTTACCAATGGCATAGAGGTGAAATTACAGAGGAATCCCTTGAGTGTTATTGAAGCCCCCACTGGGTATTCCCGATTGGAAACCAGAGCCCAAAGCAAAAACCACAAAAAGTTCTTACCAATGGCATGGAGGTGAAATTACAGAGGAATCCCTTGAGTGTTATTGAAACCCCCACTGGGTATTCCCGATTGGAAACCAGAGCTCAAACCAACAACCACAAAAAGATAGGGT